>ML854774.1:0-16104 GCA_009831015.1 Picea engelmannii | reverse complement strand
CGTAGTTATTTCTTCAAAATCCTCTTTTGAGTTGGGGCCTTCTTTTTATATAGATTTTCTAGGGCATCAAAGCATTCCTTAGTTGTCCTTAGATGAGCAATAAGAGGCATCATGTTGTCTTTAACTAAGTAAAAAATGACCCTCTTGGCTTTGGCCTACCTTTTCTTATAGGCTGCCCTTCCTACATTTGAAGTAGGTTCTTCTGTCACCTTGGTAACTAGCTCATTCAAGTCACCTTCTTCTAAGATATTAAACAACCTAGCCTTCTAGGCATTGAATTTTGAAGCCCCTTCAAGCCTATCTTTTTTTTTTACCAAAGATGAAGCCATAATGAAAACAAGATATGATATAAAACAAGTTTATTGCTGATCTACAAAACAAACCCTTAGGTGTGGATCTACACAGGCTCAAAAGTCTGCCACAATTGAGCTCTTTTCATGCCCTAAGCTATGATACCATGTTATAAATTCAAGGGAAAACTAGAAACAAAAAAAATCCTTTTTGTTTTTATTTACTATAGTAGTTTCAGATCAACAATATATTCAAAATTTCTGATGTAAAAAAATAACAAAAATAGTACAATGGATCTGAACATTAAAACAAAACATAACCAAACATTATTTGAACATTAATTTAACACAAACTAAGAACGGATCTGAACATTTCATTAGCAAAAGAAACAAGGAACAAATTTACATGCTTAGCTTGTAGTTGTCCTCTTTTCTATATGCTCAGAAAAAGCTATAAGAGTCATGGATCAAACCCTCAGGGGTAGATCTCATCATGAACTTATGAACATTTTTTCCAAGAAGAACTTAGGGTAAATATCAGAAAACTAATCAAAATAGCAAGCAATAAATACTAGGTTGAGGCAAGGACACTATTGTCCAAAAAAAGGGCCACTTTCAGCCTTAACAAATTTTTCCAAACTAAAACAACATAGTAGTAATAGGGGAAAAAACATAGGTGACATCAAGGAGACAACGACAACTCAAGTAGGTGACAATACCAACAAAAGGAAAAACGATAGCCTGAGAAAAAAAAAACCTTAGGGGTCAACAAGAGAGGGTCACACCCTATACCAACCATCAAGGAGAGATCCACACTACTAAAGGAGGGAGTTGTAGCACTTCGTCCAGACCAAGGGAAGAGGCCACACCCTAAACCAACCCAAGGAAGGAGCCACATTACCAAACAACAAGAGAAAAAAACCCAATGGAGGGTCACACTGCTCACTCAACCAAAAAATCAGATCCAAGAGGGCCGCATCACAAAAACTCAGCAAAAGGATCAGTCCAAGGAGGCCATACCCAAACCAAACTGAAACAAGAAGGAAACCGCAACAAATTTCAGACCAAGAAAAAGATTTGAGGAAGAATCATGATGAAGAGAGTGAGGGGTGAGGTTTCCTTATATAGTTTTTGGTAGGCAGAACAAGGTTAGAAAAAATCCCTAAATTGGGGTTAGGTTAAAACCCATTTAATTAAAGAATAAAATAATCAAAATAAAAATAATTAAAATTTTAATTGTAAAATATTAATTTGAATAGTCAACAAATCAAGGTGACTAGAAAAGACCAACACCACATAAACATCAAGAAGGGCGTGGCTCAAGAAAGGGGATCCAACAGTAACAAGACAAAGTCAAAGGGGTCTTCTTCAATGGTAAAATGTCCACAAGGGTCTCGTGATATAACTTACAAGCTTTTATCATCCCAACATAAGAGGAAGGTCACTGATGTGATCATTTCTTTCTTCTTAACTGCTCCTAGGTCTCATGGACCATCCCGGGAGAGAAGAAGATCACACATCATCTCGTCTTGGTACTTAACAAACAATTGCTTGGTCCCAGGGTAGGATACCCCAGAACACATCTGGGGGGCCTAGATTACCACTAGGGTCTTATCCACCAAGGTACATAATGAGGATCAAGCCATGCACCGAGCAAGGATTCCCTGGAACACATCTAGGGGCCCTATAACACATCTAGGGACTTACATCATCAAACTGCTTGGTCCTTGACCAAGAACCCCAACAATACACTAGGGGCCCTCACTAGGGTCTTTTTCCATGGCTCTAACTGCTTGGTCCCAGAACAAGAACCCCAGAAGTGTATTGGGGGCCCTAGACCTCAGCTAGGGTCTTTGCCATTCTCTTGGAGAATGGCTCTTGCAGCTGCTTAATTTTAACACTAACTACTACTAAGTTAGAACACTATGAATAATGCCTTGTTGGAGCAATGATGCCAACATCCAACATTTTTTTGAGTTCAACTTTGACCAATGGTGCTAACTTAGGATTTATTCGCCCAAGTTTTTGCCGGAACGATTTTGTGTCTTCTTTGAGTGGGATAGTATGTTGAAACACATCGTCTTTATAAACTTTGAGTTCATCATATGTGAATGCAAATACATCCCTATACTTATGGACAAGACTTATTAATTCTTTTATTTCCTTTTTAGAAGTACCATTTCCGATTTTTATAAGACTTGGGACTTCCTCTGTCCCAATGTTTATTTCAATGTAACTGCCAGGTTTTATTACTTCTTTTTTCTTTTTATGCATGTCATACCTGTCAAAGATATTTTCTAAAGAAGTTATTCCTCTAGGGACTGGATTTTTTATGGGGTTATCTTCCTCAATATAATTTTTTCCTTATTCTTTGTGGCTCACATTGAAACCGAAGAATTTCTGAACATTATGGATGAACCTTAAGATTTGCTCAACATCTTTGAAAACTTGCCAGTGATCAACATTATCTGGAATTGAAGGCCTAAATATTATTTCCATCTTTCCTTTACCACGTAACAGATCTTCTAAGGGTTGAAGGGTTGAAGCTGCTACTGCCAAATTGTTATGTTCTCTAGGGATTGAAATGATATCTATAGCATCAAACAGTTCTATAGTATCCCAGATGGCATTTATGTATCTTTTCAACCTGTCACTTTTGCATGCATATTTATTTTTTGCTTGGAAAATCASCAAATCTGAATCACCTTTAATATTTAAAATTTTAATCCCCATGTCTTTAGAAATTTCCAAACCAAGTAGATGTGCTTCTTTTGCTGTTGTTTTAAGGAAGCAAATTGTCAGCACTAAATTTCCAAATATCTAAATGAAGAACCTAGAAAAAGAGACTATCTTTATCCTTTATGAATTTAGAWGAGAAATTTGACAAAACTAACTCTTTTCCTACTCTAGATCTTATGCTTTTGAATGAAAACTTTTAGATGCAAAATAGATCTAGCTTTTCCTATATATGAAAAATTGTAACTAAATATATTTAAGCTTTAAATCAGATTCAAATTATTTTCTTATAAGATCTAAAGGTAACAAAAGAAATGATAATGTATTGAGAAAGAGAAAAAATGAAGATCTTCAAAGCCTTGGAACTTTGGGCAATCTGGGGTCTTCTTGATGGATCAAAGAGGGTATTTTTGTCTTTCTTGAAAACTTGAAGGAGAAGAGAGCGCAAAAATTCCTATCCTCCTCTTCAAGTTACGAGATCCTACACACTTAGATATTTCTTTCCAAAGAACTATTAGTAGAATAGTGTTACTTGCATAAAAAATCTTAAGAAAGCATAAACATTAACCGAAATGGATATGCAACATAAAATATTCATATACAAGAAACAACAAGATTATAAAGCAACCTAGCTCTTCTAGTCTTACCCTTCTTGGAGACAACTCCACTTGAAAGCTACAATCTAACAATTAAGCAAGAAAAACAAAGCACATTACCTCACAAATTGGCACACCATTGACAAATGAGATCCACACATGAAGCTTGATAAGCAAAAATAGCCTCCAAAGCCTTTTATTCCAAAAATATTGATAGTACAAATGATATTACAATAACAATCCTTCCAATAGCTCTTACTAGACTGCAAATGAGAGAGAGCTTTATTTATAAGAGGAGGGGTGCACTTCCCAAGGAGGGAAGGTGCACCACTTGGTTTGGAATCCGATCAAACCCTTGAAAACCCAGAACCAAAATTAGCCCCTTTACCTTCATCGCAGGAAGTTTCCTCAGAAATCGAGTGGTTACGGAGATATAGCCCGTGTTTTAGAGGTCAAGTTTCAGATCTTCTCCGTGGCTGAAAGGTGTGTATTGGGTCTGTGTGATTTTTTTGAAACGTCTATGAATTCTCCAGGCCTATGCCTCAGAACCCCTCTCACTCGTCCAGCCTCTCACATTCTTGAACCCTTGATCAATCCTCCCAGGTATGTGTTTTGACATCAATTTTATTTTGTAAGTTTGCTTGAATTAATTTAACCAATTGAAGTTGTTTTCAATTAGCTCTGTTTGTTTTAATAGATTCGAAATGATTATGTTATAGTCTGATCATCAAAAATGATTTTGTTGTGGATCCTGTACAGTAGATTCGTTTTGCTAAACTTAAATATAGCTATGATTTGATTATGCGATTTTATTGTGTTCAGATTAGTATAAGTGATTGAGTTTTTTGTGATTCTGTTTGGTTTGCTTTGAAACAAGTTTGTTTCGTTTTGAATAAATATTCTCGTTTGGATTTTGATTACATTCAACCTGTGAAAAAGATCTATTTGCTAAAATCGTGTCGCTGTGTTGATTGATACGATTTAACATATCGATTGTGTCAGCTCTAATATAGTTGAAATTATTTCTTATGGTTTGATTTTGAAACGATTTTGTATGCTTGAATTGGCATGATCCTTTACATATGCAATGCATCAATATCAGAATTTGCTTTGATAAATACAATGTAACAACTCTATTAGTTATGGATTTAAAAACGATTTTGTTAATGGCTGAGTCGGCATAAATTACTGCATGAAAATTTTACTTGATCGGTTACAGTTTGTGTCGATTGCAATTGGTTCAAGAGATGATTTCGTTGTTTCTCCAACTATCAATCGATTATGTATGCTCTGAATTGGTAATGAAATTTGTTTGACAAATCTCACGTATCCTGTTACCATTTGATCAATTCAACCACGATTTCATTTGTTTCAATTTGCATGCAAGTTTGGTTTGGTGTGGCATGTATGATTCGCTCTGTTTGAAATTAGTAATTAAAGATTTGGTTTGATAAGTCTGATATATTTCTATTAGATTTGGATTGATTATAAACGATTATTTTTCAAATTAGACCAGCTACAGAATCGCAAGATTCTGTAGTTAATATTAAAATTTAGATTTTTGTTAGTTTTACAAATAAAATATCCTCTAATCTTGTCTATTCTTGTCCTCTTTCAGGTGCATACGAATTACAATGATCAATTGGGCATGTTGTGGCAGTTTAGGAGATACTTGTGTGATGTAGTTTTTGTTTTAAGTTGTTAGCTTGAGTCAGAAATAGAGACTTGGGATATTATCCCCAGATTTTTTGTAAAACTGCTTTGATAATTCCCACAGGGATGTTTTACCCCGTGGGAGGTCTTTAAATACTTTTTATTTTTGTAATGACGATCATCATCAATGTTGGGAGAACCAGACTATGGATTTATAAAAATATAGACTGTGATGAAAGTTGATGTCTTGTAACAGCTTTCGCTTTCAATATATCAAACTTTTGTTTCAAGTTTTCCTCATATCAGTTTGCAATTAATTATCGACTACTTTAGCTATCATGATTCATTGCATGTTGATGTGATTTGATTTATATGTTGTCCATATCYGATYTCTCTTATTTAAAAATACARCAAYYAYTCTATTTMAATTTAATGAATACAWGTTTATCTTTTTCATTAATTGAATTGTTWTGTACAARTTTTGCACAAGRATTTATCTRAYTGCKATGATTTGTAAATTAKAAGATTGYTGTAATTYKTTATGTCTTGTTTGTCYTRTSATTYATATTTGAAGAGMACARYTRCTTMYAKTTTACGAGAAGCTCRTGGAGAATCBRRTGYGGKTTTCSTCCCACCRAAHARCTGAATCAACTAYTGCATACAGGRCAAGCCWVAAGYRTYACTTCAGGTCAGTTTKTTATTTGTTATTTGATAGTTAATTTGTTAGTATAATATAAGTAGTTTAGATAGATATATGTATAGTTCAGATTTGTAGTTAGAGTTATTATTTTAGTTGCTTAGCTTAGATAGTTTTTATTTAATTTATTTCTCATAAAATTATAAAAATAAAAAAAAAATAGTTTTGTTGTCTTAGGACAGATTACAAATGACTTTGCAGGTTTTCATTTAAATCTGTAATCTGTAAATATTGTATATTTGTAATTGGACTTGATTTTGTTGATAATTGAACATTTAATTTTATAGAATCATTGTTGTATAATTTAGGTAATAGACTGTATATATGTATTTTAGATTTATTATTCAGTTTGCTTTAATTATTGTTTTCATTTAGATTAGTTCCTTAGTGTAGTTTTCATTTGTTTTCCTAGGACTTAGATTGGCTAACTGAGCCGCTAAACCCGTCAGGGTGGGTCATCCCAAATGGCTTGGGTTATTTAGACAACCCCAGACCGGATCCACTCTTCCAGTTGGCGAGCGTTCATTTTCGCCCGTCAACACAAGGGGAAGAAGAAAATTGTGGTTGATGCATTGTTGAGGAGACCTGTGACATGTTCTTTGATGGAGATTTTAGCAGATTGGAAATCCCACTTGTTAGTGAAATATTCCAAGAACAAGTTCGCTTGTGAGGTGATGGATGGGAAGATACAGGATGACTGGTATAGGGTCATTGACGATGTCATATTTTACAAGGATAGAGTCTACTTGATGCCAGATTCAAGGCTTAAGAAGAAGATCCTCACTGCAGTTCATGATTCATCTCTAGCACGCCATCAGGGGTTTTTCAAAACCTACAGACAGATCAGAGAGAGGTTCTCATGGAAGGGCCTCAAACAAGACGTTATGAGACACATCAGTGAGTGTGTGACTTGCTAGCATTCAAAGCACACTCTTCTAGCAGGGCTACTTCAGCCACTCCCCATTCCAGAGAAGAAATGGGAGAGCATATCTATGGACTTCATCACCGGTCTACCCAAGGTCCAGGATAAGGACTGTATCTATGTAGTGTTTGATAGATTCATCAAGTTTGATCACTTCTACGCCATACCAAAAGAGTACAACGCAGTTCAAGTAGCTAATCTTTTCTTCAGGGAGGTCTTCAGACTTCATGTGTTGCCAAAGAACATCGTCAGTGACAGGGACAGTCGGTTCATAGGGACATTTTGGAGAGAGTTGTTTCGGTTGGTGGGGACAGAGTTGACACCTAGCACCAGCTATCACCCTCAGATAGATGGGCAGACCGAGATTTTCAACAAGTGGGTTGAAGGGTATTTGAGGAACTATGTAGGAGGACAACAGAGAATGTGGGTAAAGTGGTTACATTTAGGAAAACATTGCTACAACACCACCTTCCACGTGTCCATTGGTATGACACCCTTCCGAGCATTTTACGGATATGATTCTCCCACTTTGGTAGACTTGGTCTTCGGGGAGAGCAGAGATCCCAAGGCCAAGGATTGGATCATAGAGAGTTGGGAGATTCTCAAGTTGTTGAAAGAGAACCTGCAGATGATGCAAAACCGATAGAAGATAAGTGTGGACAGGCACATGATTGAGCGCAACTTTGAGGTTGGAGATTTGGTTTTCTTGAGACTCCAACCCTACAGACAATCATCTCTGAAGAAGAGTGGGGCCGAGAAGCTCAAGCCTAGATTTTATGGTCCTTACAGGATCATGCGCCGAGTAGGAGAGGTTGCTTACAAGCTAGAGCTTCCAGAGGAGAGCAAGATTCATAACGTGTTCCACGTGTCTTGCCTCAAAAAGGCAGTGGGACAATTCATTAACACATCAGAGGAGCTTCCCCCATTGGATGAGGAGGGATAGTTGGAGTTAGTTCCAGAGGATGTTTTGGAGTTCTGGGAGGGTAAACTAAGGAGCAGGGTCATCAGAGAGTCTTTGATAAGATGGAGATGGCTTCCAGTAGAGGACGCTACTTGGACGAGCAAACAGGTGTTACAATACCCTGGATTGGTATTGCTTGAGGAAAAGCAATTTCGGGAAGGGAGGACTGTAATGTCCCTTTCCAAATAGGAGCTCTAGAAGAGGAGGCTTAATGGTCTAAACCGCCCCGTTAGACTATAGCCAGGGCCAAAGAGGGGTAAACAGAGTTACTAGAGGTCACTCCAGTCACATGTGTTATATTTGGAAAGTGACATTGAGCTAAAAAGGGTTAAAAGCACTTTTAAGTCATTATGAGATAAACATAGAAGTCAACAGCGAATTAGGGTTTCAGCAGTGATTTAGGGTTTTGGAAGTCAATAGCGAATTAGGGTTTCAACATGATTTAGGGTTTTGGAAATCAACAACGAATTAGGGTTGCAACATGATTTAGGGTTTTGGAAAGCTATAAAGAAAGGATCAGCGACCTAATTCATCATTATGTAGATTATGACTTGTCATTGAGGAGAAGAGGCACATCTCAGGAGAGATAGTTCAATGTATTCCAGGAGAAAGACACCAGTTGGTTGATTTCAGTGTTGAAAGACACACCCTAGTCATCGAGAAGATCATCCAGGTCTTCCATCATTCTTCATTGATTCTACAGTGCTCCCATATTCT
Source organism: Picea engelmannii (assembly GCA_009831015.1). Lineage (NCBI taxonomy): Eukaryota > Viridiplantae > Streptophyta > Pinopsida > Pinales > Pinaceae > Picea > Picea engelmannii. The sequence goes on along the minus strand of ML854774.1, from coordinate 7,532 downwards.
GGGTATTATCTTTTAGTTTCTTATCTGTATTCTGGTTAAGATCCTTTTGTCTTTTGATCTAGTCGAGTGTTGTTATTTTATTCAGCCGCAGTTGCTTAATTGTATTCCAGCTAAGATCCTTTGTCTGTTGATCTAGTCGAGTATTGTCAGTTTATTCAGCCACATTTGGCCATTTTGTAATCCACAGAGATATCATAATATAAACATGCATTCCTTTGTTGCATTTATTATTTGTATGATCATTTATATGATGTAAACCTTTGATCCTACACACACATTAGCAGCGTTTCCTAGACTAGCCAAGTCAGGAACATTACAAGCTTCGATCTTCTCTGGATCCACTGCTATGCTTTGCTCTGAAATAATGTGTCCTAAGTAATGGATCTGCTTTTGATAAAAAGGACACTTACTCAACTTGGAATACAATTGATGTTCTCTCAGTACTTGCAACACCAGTCTTACGTGATGTTCATGCTCCTCTTCAGACTTAGAATAGATAAGTATGTCATCCAGGAACACTATGACAAACTTGTCCAAATAATTTCTGAATATGCCATTCATTAAGCACATGAAGACAGTTGGTGCATTGTTCAGTCCAAACAACACCACTACAAATTCATAATGCCCATACCTGGTCCTGAAGGTTGTCTTATGAATGTCTTCTTCCTTGATTCTTACTGATGGTATCCTTCCCTCAGGTCAATCTTTGAAAATATCTTTGCCCCTCTTAGCTGATCAAAGAGTTAATCAATTCGCAGTAAAGGATACTTGTTATTTATAGTGTACTTGTTCAGCTGTCGGAAGTCAATACAAAGACTCAAGGTTCCATCCTTCTTTTTGACAAAAAGTATTGATGCTACCCAAGGTGAAACACTTGGACGTATGTACCCTTTCTTCAACAATTCCTCCAACTGCATTTGTAATTCTTTTAACTTTGGTGTGCTCATTTTGTAAGGTGTTTTTGACACTGGGGCGGCTCCTGGCACTAAATCAATTGAGAAATCTATCTCCCTTCTTGGTGGCAATCCGGGTATTTCTTGGAATACATCTTCAAATTCCTGTAGCACTAACAAATCTTCAAGGCTTTTCCCCTTAGCATCATTTGGCTCTTTGACATGAGTTGCATACAGTTGACATCCTTTTCTAAAACATATTTTCAATTGTAAGGTTGAAATCTCCCTTATAGAGATGGGTCTTGGAATTCCTTTCATAGTGTTATGTTTTCCATCTCCATCAAGACATGTAAATGTCTTGTTATGACAATATAGGCTAGCACGATTCTTGTCCAACCAATCCATCCCAATCAGAACATCATAAGACCCCAATGGTATGATATTTAGATCAGTACTAGTATTCACGCCATTAAGACTTATGGAACAACCTTTGACCATGTCATGGATTCTTCTTTTGGTTCCAATGGCTAACTGAACCAAACTTGTTTTTCCAAGTTTACTTTTCTCCAAATTTAATCGATCCATTATCTTAGGATCAATATAACAATGACTTGCTCCTAAATCAATCAAAATAGCAACAGGCTGATTTATGATCTTATCTTCCACCTCGATCATATTGGATTGGTACTTTGTTTGTCGATCATTTAAAGCTACATAGATTATTCTCGTATCTCCGACTATTGCAGCCTATTGGATGTTGTGCACAGTCTTCATTCTATCCTTTTTGTGTGGGAAATCCTTGTACAGGTGATCTTCCTTGCATCCCCAACATTGGATTGGTGGTCTTCCCCTTTTTCCCAAGGAATATTCCTTCTTGAAATCCCCCTTAGCATATTGATCTTGGTGATTTCTATTAGGCTCATTCCTATTAAAGGGAGGTTTGAATCCTTTCCTCCTCTGATCAAACTTCGCATTCTTCTTGTCCTTCCAAGATTTTTGTATGGATTCTCTTGCCTGGCCTTGCTCATACAGGTATTTAGCCTTCATGATGGCCTCATTCAAGGTCTTGGGTTCATCATACTTTATCTTTTCCTTATAAAAGGTTTTCAATCCACTTATAAATGTTTGTATTTTCACTTTCTCATCACCAATGAACCTGACATACTTTAACAATCCTAAGAACTTATTCTCATATTTGGCCATAGTCATGATTCCCACCCTGAGTTCAAAGAACTCCTACTTTTTCTTGTCATAGAAATGCTCTGAAAGCTACTCCTTCTAGAAGTACTTATTGAACTGCTTCCAAGTGATCCTACTTTCATTAACATGCTCCACTTGCTTCAGTTGGTCCCACCATATTGCATCTTTTCCATGTAAGTGGTAGGTGGCAATCCTGGCTTGCAGGTTTGATGAATTGTTATGCAACTGAAAATATCTCCTGAGCCCAAGCAACCACGCTTCAACATCATCTTCCCTTTATATTTCTACCTCAAAGGAAGGTGGCTTGAGCTTCCTCAGATATCCTTGCAAACAATATACCTCTTGTTTCCTTCTCTGGTGTTTGACATGAGACACCTATGGACTTGTTACGAGATCATTCGTTCCATAAAACTTTATTTTTAAGTAAGGAGGTGAGTGGTGTCTAGGATCTCTGCTAGCACTTATGGAATAACCAACTCTTCCATGAGCATCTCTTCTTTCATGACCCCTGCCTTCTTCCTCTTGTATTGAGTTTGATCCCTTCTTCGTTTGTCTCTGTAACTGATTTAAGATATGCAACACTTGAGAATTTATCTGGGTTTGCTCTCTCATTAGTTTCTCGTTGTCTTATTTGTATCTTTGCACTTCCATCTTTAGGATTCTTACAGTTTCTATTAACCTTTCCTGATCTCCTTTTTCCTTGCGTCCATTGGACTCTGTCTCTGCATTACTGATTTTGGTATTCTATCTCCTTTTCATGACTAGAGGCTCCCTTGCCTTCTTCCATTTCCTCAATATGCATCCTGAGATGATGTGCTTAAACCCCTTAATTCTGTAAAATGTGCAAGTGACCATTTTGTTAGGATTATGCATATGATAAACAAAAATTGCCAAATCTTGCTACAAGTCTCTTTCTTGTATTTTTTCATGGAGTTCATATCCCCATTCTCTGAAAATAACATTGTCTCTTTATCCTTGGTTGACACAGAATTTCGTCCTACACAGACGCTTCCTTCAAACCACTTCTCAGGTGACCATGACTAGAAACCGCGACTAAATCCTTCTTTGGCACTTTTTGTCTCGAGAACAACCAATTCTTCCCTTGGACCTCCTTTCCTCAACTCTCAATCTTCTTATGACCAAGGATATAATCATATGCTTAGCTAAAAGAGCGCTTGTCCAGATCTTCGAGGCTTCGGGACTTTTAGCTAGGACCAGATCAACGGTCCTTGTCCTTTTTCGTGATCAAAGATCGAGATCCACTTCAGTACTCCGCACTTTAGAACTCTCAACTTTCCTTGCTTTCCTCCTCCTGGAATGATTTTACTCGGAGTTCATGATCTGTCAACGTGTGTCCTCCCACATATCAACGACTGTGAATCGCTTCGGCTCTTTGGGCTTCGAAAGTTTCAAACTTCCCTCCTACACTTTCTCCTGAAGTGATTTCACCCGCAGTCGATGATCCCTCGATGTGTGTCTTCTGGAATCAACAGTCGATATATATACTCCAGCCTTCGGGCCTTCGAGAGTTTTCAACCCAATGCAACCTGTCACATCTTTCCCTTCTGGAGTTCCTAGTCTTCTGGACTGTATGATATGTCGCCACGTGGAAAAATGTTGGAAGCGGACACATGGCCCAATCAGGCGAGTGACATGTGTCACATTCTAATCAACTTTTCAATATTCCAAAAGCTCAAATCTTACTAACATGTGGCACACATCCCATGTGTCCAAATCATCCCAAGTGACATCCGCAGGCCATGTCACTTCGGGGATTCCAGGGTCTACATCACCTCTAGGTGACGTCATTGTGCCCCATCACTTTGGCTCTTTGGGCATCGAGGCTTTGTGAGTTTTCAAACTAGCACACTTTCAATTCTCCCGAACTCTGAATTCTCGAACTGCCCAATCTGTCTCCATGTGTCCTCCTGGATTGAACAACCAAGATTCACTTCGAGTCTTCACCTTGAGTCCACGAATCTGCTCCACATGTCCTCCTCAATCTTACAGCTATGTTTTACTTCGAGGCTCCGAACTTCGGAGATCTCAAACTTAAACCTTTTTCCTTGAAAACATTTTTATCTGGGGCTCGTGATCTTCTGACGTGTGTCTCTCATGGATCAACAACTACGATTCCTCTCGGATGATCGAACGGTTGAGGTTTTCTTTGGCTCTTCGGCTCTCTGGGTTTCGGGAGTATCAAATCTTAACTGAAAACCTCTCAAACTGATTCCTCCAGAGTTACTAATATGCTGAAAAGTAACCTCTTGGAGACCAATGGTCAGGATCTACTTCAGACGATCTGAAAGTCGACGTTTACTTCGAGTCTCCGTCTCTTCGGGATTCGAGAGTGTCAACTCTCAACTTCTCTTCACTCGCTCTTTCTTGGAGTGACTTCACCCAGAGCAGACGATTGGTTGATGTGTGTCCTCCTATGGATCGATACTCCCCAGCTACTTCGGCTATTCGGAGTTTCGATGTTCAAGCCTTAACCTATCACATCACTGCATGCCTTTCAAATTTGCGGGGGCATGCATCGGTGGTTTGGAGTAACCCAATTTTCACCCCGTAATTCTCCTGATGCTGACATGTAACCCCTTGGGGAAACCGTGGTTTGGATTGCGGGATCACCTTGGGAAATTATCTCCCATTCACCTTCATTTCCCACAATTCCTCATGTCTATTGATCTCACTCTCCAATGGGATCTGACCACTGTGACCTTAGACCTTGCTTCTTGTTCATCAGACGACCCTTGCTCCTCTGTCCTTCGATCCAATGATCCCAGATATATCTTGGTCCTACAATGGCGATTTCTTCTGGGTTCAAAAGAGGACGGTCACGATCCCTCGAAATCCTTACCACGGGTCTCTGACGTTCTATCTCTCGTGTAGCTTCTGCAACGCCACTCCTCCTGAGCTTCTCAACTTCGCGGTCAGAGTTCGATCTCGACCACGAGGCTCTGACCAACAGACTCGGCCCGGTGTTTCAACCAAAATCTCTGATACCAATCAATAACATACCCAGCCACCCACAGGCCGGGTATGATACCTGCAAGCCTGCCCTTGGACTTATTTCTCATGTTGATACCTTCTTTATTTATTAAGGATGCATAAGACAACAGAATTAATGACATGCACAGTAATATCTGGAAAGCATGCATGTTCTAAAGATTTAGTTAATGATAAATAATTACATAGTGGAATACATTGATACAAAGATAATAATAACAACAGAGAGCACTTATCTTTATATAAAGCGACACCAACTAGTTGTAGACCAAGGACGTTCCACCCAACTGTAGACACCACTGCTCCAAATCTCAACAGCAGTGTCACCCCCGAGCCAGGTCTATGAATCCACAAGGACGGTTCCAGAGTGTAATTAGGTTCCCAAACTAGTTAGCTCTCACAGGTTTCTCAGCACCCACAACAATACAAGTACCCATCTCTCTTCTACCCATCCTGTTCCACCCAAGAGAATGGACCTCCACCCTTCTCTTCCATGCAGTCCCTCAGGCAATCCTTCTCCTTCCTTCTAGGGCTTACAGAATAGTTGGTCTGGAATATCAATGTTAGAACTCTCAGGACTCGTTGTTGTGAGAAAAATAGGGCACGGGACAATTCATTTCAGACATGCAAGCCCCAGGTCATGGCTGGCTCACACCAACAACCACTACAACCAACTATCTCATGGCTAAGTTCTTCAGTACCTCTGTTTCCCTTGCCAAGCCAAGATGCGGATGATGATGGATCAATGGACGAGTCAGGGGGAGTGCATGGGAGTGCATGAGGGAAAAATGAGTGAGTGAATGGGAAATCAGCAAACATGTCATCAGTCAAACCCCCCCATCATACCAGAGGCAGATTTAAGTAACCTTGTGGGGAAACAAGAACCTCCTGGCCTTCCCCAAGAAGCTCATGTAACCGATCCCCTCCCTTAGAAAAAAAAGGGTAATTAAAAAATAGGAATAAACACTGAGTCCCTCAAGCTCCCTCTCTTGTGGAATCATAGCCCCCTATAACTCTAGTTCTTGTCTGTGTAGCATCCAGCGATGTGTTTGTTATTATTAGTGATCAAAACATTACATTTCTTGGGCATACTGGCCCTTTAATAATTGTTTGGGCACTCAGGCCTCTCAGTATTGTAACAATACATTATTTAAAATGGGGGTTTGAAACCTAGGGTGTTACAGCGAAACATAGAGCACACGCTAAAAATTTCCTAACGGAAAATCAAAAAAAAAATTGAATGGAAGGAAGAATAGTTATGCCAATCGACACTAGAGAAACTTATCGGTCCAAGTGTAACTCGAACATGGAAACACCCTCTGGGTATACTCTGTAAAGTGAGATCTGGTGTCTACCCTAGGTACCATGGTATACCCCCACAGTGACCTGTATAAGTCCCTAAAAATAGGCAACTAAGTTTCCAACTCGCAGTTAGTCACTAGGAGGGTACAATCGACATTTGGGATGATCGTAATGAGCAGGATAACAAATTCTAAATACTTTCAAGGGTACCGAAGGAAAATGGTCTAAAAGACAATTGAGGATCTTGAATGGATTCAAGGTCCACAAGGCTCCATAGTCAAATATGATTAGTGTAAATCCCAAGAACAAGCCTCAATATTCAACCCCCACTACATTTGCTCCAGATTTGGAGCAGTTGTCTCCTCTACCTTCCTCACATAACCTCATGTTTAGCCCTTGTGTTATAGGGGGGTCCTGACTGACTCTTACGAAATTGGACTCTAACACTCCCTATCACAAACTCTTATGTTTTTTTAAGCGGCCTTGAATATTTTCCTCTCCACACCTATTTCAAGTCCCTAAAGCCTAGACTACTTGGTGAACCCTACAAACAAAAGTCTAGTTAATTTTTAGTGTACACATAAAAGAGAAGAAATAAAATCTTTAGAACATTCATTCAAAAATCAAACTAGGTTCTACAACTGAAAAATGGCTTTTAATCTTTGTAAATGCAAACTTTTCAAAGTATAATCCAAGATCTTAAAATGAAAAAAAATTCCTAGAATGCGCTTTTCATTTCACAATACAAATGCAAACTACTAAACTTTCAAGGAAATAACGTAAAAGGAACTTTGGAAATGGAACTCTTTTCTTTTGTAATAAGCATCCTATGCTACAACTACCAAACAAAAATGCATAACTAAATGCAACTACAATTTTTTTTATTTTTGAATGTTTAGAAAAGAAAATCACAAGTAAATGCATTTTTTTCATTTTTCAAAGCACAAACAAGTTAAAGAGAAAAAAAAGAACAAGAATAACACAAACCCTAAGCCACTTCTTGAAAGAAGGGATTCACTGGAATCCGCAGGAGAATCTAACGCTTATAAGATCACCCTAAACCCTAAAAGAAAACAAAAGAAATAAAGAAACAACAAGGGTTCTTTACAAACTGCAAGATAAACTGAG
>ML854771.1:8671-24007 GCA_009831015.1 Picea engelmannii | reverse complement strand
ATGTTAATCATAAGTCTACGAAGCAGGAGGCAACGCAAACTCTCCATATGTTTGGAAGAGTAACCAAACGGTGGAGGACACAACTCTATATAGCGAGAAAAGCTTCCTAAGGTCGTACTACATCCCATAGTCTAATGATCAAATGGACAGATGTGCTTTATCCAAGGGCAACTCATTACGCTGTCAATAAAGAAAATACTTTTCCCATCCTCTTTTTGGGGTATATTTGATTTTTTCGTTCTTTTCGATAATTTTGGAAAAAGAATAAAGGAATATTATGTTACAATGGAGGAACGAGTACTGCAAACATACAAGCTCGAGGCACAAGGACAAGACTGATGTTCTGGTAAAATGATACTCGGGAAAAATCCTCCGACGGCCAAAGGTGTTAAGATGCAGAAGCAAACTGTCATAAGGCTGGTGGATAAGGTATGCAAATGCGGTTGATAGAACACACAATGGTAATGTCCTTCGATGTAAGTTTAACGAGCCTAGAGAAGGTAAGCTCGGTGGTTTTTCATATTTAGAGAGTCTGAAAAAGAATAAAAGGAGACTTCTCTAGGGTACCTTTTTCGACAATAGTCTAGTCGGTTCGAAAAAGGGATAAACTAACACCGATTAGACGTCAATTCAAAACCATTTTAACGAGTGTGACAAGGACAATATCACTTGGCTATTTTTTCATTTTTAAGGAGTCTGAAAAAAGATTAACTATGGACTCCGTCAGGAATATTCTTCTAGACCAATTTAACGAGTGTGAAAGAATAAGGTCACTCGGCGATCTTTTCAATTTTAGGGAGTCTGAAAAGAGCTTAACTATGGACTCCGTGGGGATTTCTTTTTCGTAAATTTAGTCCCTCAGGCCCGAAAAAGGAACAAAATTATACCTGAGAGTACTCTTCTAAAGAATGAGAATTCGATAGAGTATACCTTTGTTCATACAGTTGACCGTCTGGACCGAAAAAGGGTTAAACTACCGTCGGACAGACGTGACTTCAAATTTCAGTTTAACGAGTGTGAAAGGCCACAAGATCGCTCGACAATCTTTTTATTTTTAGAGGGTCTGAAAAGGGCTTAAAAGGAGACCCGTTATTTTTTGGGAGTCCTGAGGGTGAGACAAAGAGTGAAAAAGACTCATGCAAATGAGGCTCAAACTCATATTTAGGAAAGACTATATGGACTCCCGAGCCTACAGTGGTTTTAGAAACGGCATGGACACCATAATGCAACCAGGACCTACCTAGGGCATCCATGTTATGGTAAACTCTACCACCAAGTTGCAACACTTCTAGAGCAGATATGACGGTTCCATGTCACAACCTGATGGGATCGATCCTATAGAAGAAGAAAAAGACAACGAGATGCAAAAGTTGGGGTGGTAACCTAACCTATATGCTCAAGTTGATTTAAAAAAAAAAAAATTATGGACCGTCAATATTTTCTCGAAACTTAAAAAAAAATGTCCCAATACCTGATCAAATCCCTCCCATATAACTCTTGGATCACTCTAAATGGTTTTTGGTATAAATAAACTAATAAGGGAGGCCAAAAAAGTGACAAAAAGAGGCCAAAAAGTCTATAAATAGAAGCTGGCAGCTCATTATCACCATTGCTGATTTGGAAATTGACTCTGGAGCCAAAAGACCCCCGTTGCCAAAAATAGTGATTACGGGAGCTACAGTGGACGAAACGAACTTATGCTTGGACCAAGTAAGTACAAACTCCCTTATCTAGCTATTCAATACTTCAATTTCGTAGTTTAGTTTAGTTTTTGGGTGGGCGTCGACCTTAAAAAGGTCGGCCCTAGGTACACACGAACTGTCTCTGGACAGGCCGCGTGTACACTCGGGCAGAGTAAAGTCTGCCTGCGTGTACACGTGACTGTCACCTCTACAGCCCGTGTGTACCCCCCTTTTATGATGAAAAAGAAAACTAAAAGGAAGTATTGACCCTCCGTTACCTTGTTGTGTTGGTAGGATGTATGTCCAGTGGAGGGAAAGGGAGCATGAGGCAATCAGTGAGTTGGTTGCTGCAGATCTGAATGTTGTGGCCGTGTTAATGCAATGTGGTTTACTCAAATTCTTTCTATGTCTATTTATGCACGCGCAACCAAGGCTACTGAATGCCTTGATTGACTACTGGCACCCTGATGCAGAGGCATTTATGCTAGAGGGGCAATCACTGGTGTCCACCGCCGAGGATATCTACTTTCTAACTGGCCTCTCAAGGAAAGGGGAACCAGTCAACTTCCAGACTTTTCCTACGGGGCCGAGCAAGATCTCGGAATTTATAGCTGAGCATTGTGAGGCTGGGACTGACTGTGTGGGCTCCCAGGTACCCATTAGCAAGATTAGTAACTTAGCGCTGCAGACTATCTTGTTACTGATTGGGTGGATTACCGGCTCAGCAGCCGTGCATCAGGCTTCGCGCGCACAGATGAACTGTGCCATCCAGTGCATGAATGCACAAATTTTTGACTGGAGTACCACACTGCTCGAGTGCATGAAGAGGCAATTGACAGATTGCTGACAGCATACACAGAGGAACTTTGGGTTCGGGACCATCTTGTGTTCATTCTTTTTTGAGAGAGTTCCGAGTTTCAGTCCTCGGGTTGTAGTACGAGGACATCAGGCCTCTTTCCCTGCAATGTGTAGATGGGCAGTATTACTGCTGTGACAGGGTGGTGGAAGGACTATTGAGTCCTTCGACGATGATTTCTTCACTTGGCTGTCACAACAGATCCCTGTTATCGAGGACTACCCGTATGTAGGGATAGATTTCTCTAGAGATCCTGAGATACCCGTGCCTCCTGGTGAGGAGCGAGGGGAGATGGGTAAGTCTCCACCTTTGTAGTGTTTTTGTTTGCATATGTAATTTTTATGTCTTTTTGTTATATATATCATTTTTTTTGTATGCCAGAGTATTTGACGGGTAAACGTTTATTGCATGTAGATGTGGGACCCATGTGACCTACTGATTATGCATGGAACAGGCGTCGTCCACAGCCAGAAGCTATGGCTACCGCCGTTGGGGGAGAAGTAGTAGCAAAGAACCTCCAAGTCAGAGAGGCTGAGAGGGTCCTTAGACAAATTGAGTGTAACTTCACTGCGCTCACTCACACAGTCCCGATGGCAGAGATAGAGGACCTGCCGCCATCCATGCAACCTCATGTTGTGGGGGCACCTCGGACATGGGTCCGATTGTTTAGGCGTTTAGCCCGTGCTGTGGATGATTATAACAGGGCCCATAGGCCCTGAACAGACTTAGACTTTTGATGTGCCACGAGCACCTACTTGTATATATTTTTTGAGGGCATAAGCCCGGTGACTCGTTACTATTCCCATTTTTGAGGCGCTTGCGTCCATCTATGTACTCTGAGTATTTTATGATGTTTATATATGGTTTTTATCTTTTTGTGTCTTATGGATTCTGTGTGCAAAAATGTATTTACATGTTTATGTCCATGTTCTTTTTATATGTGGGCGAGATGCCAATCTAAAATTTGATTAGATAGAGTATCTATAATTTGGTTTAATCTCTTAGGAACATGAAAATATGTAATATAATCAAAGTTTCATTCTAAGAGACGTACCCTAAGGAATCGTTGGTGTAAAGTTGGATCATGAACCCAGTATACTCTGTTTAGCTGCGACACAACCAACTGAGCATCGAGATAGACACGGAGATGAGAGATACCCAATGACAAGGCATAACGAAGCAACTCAATAATTGCACTATACTTGGAGACATTATTTTTGGTGTCACCTAAGCATATACCTCTGGAAGATAACAACTGACCCTGAGGTGTAAAGATTACCCAATCTGCAGAGGCAAGCCTCCGTGTGTGTCGACTAGCACCATATGCATACCCAATGAACACCTCGGACTCACTTGACATATGCCATATTGATGAAATATAACATCAATGACATGTCCATAACACTTTTAAAAGAAACTTAAAAAGTAATAGTACAAAGACAATACATATGTTACAAAAAGTTACCCATAGTGACCTGTCTATGAGTAATACTTCTTGAGGTAGAGCCCATTTCTAGGCTCCGCCAAAGCATTCCCTTCAAAATCAACCAAACGATAAGTGTCATTTTTAATACCTCTTTTATAATGAAGGGTCCGAACCACATGGGTTTATACTTTCCTACCCCCAGGGGGTCCTTGTCTTGGTCATAGACCAGGACAAGGCTGCCTTCAGAGAAAATCCAAGGATGAATGGACCTATAATATTGACACTTGACCTTATGTTTGTGAGCCTCATTGTCCAGGGCCGCATCACGACGCTGCTCATCAATCTGCTCAAGGTATACTAACCGTTCTTCAAGCGGAGAAGTGTCTGGCAATAATTGTACTACCAATTTTAGAGATAGGATTTGACATTCGATGGGCAAGACTGCCTCCAACTCGTAAACGAGTTGAAAAGGTGAGAAACCGGTTGCAGTCTTAATAGATGTTCGGTAAGCCCATAATGCCGAGTATAACATCAAATGCCAATTTGACTTGGCTGAGTTGATAGTTCACTGTAGAATAGTCTTAAGAGTTTTGTTTACAGCTTCCACCTGCCCATTAGCTTAGGGGTAGTAAGGTGATGAATGTTCTTGCCGTAACCCAAGCTTTGATGTTAATTCGGTCATCATTTGGTTCTGAAAGTGACTGCCATGGTCAGTGACAATCTCTCTTGGGATGCCAAACCTTGCTATGATCTAGTTGAATAAGAAGAGAGCTGCAGTCTCTCCATCATCTTTAAATGTTGGCATAGCTTCAACCCACTTAGTGAAGTAGTTGACAACTATGATGGTATAGCGGTGCCCCCTTGCTAACAGGGGGTTGCATGTAGTGTAATCAATCCCCCACTTAGTGAAGGGACCAACTGTGATGATAGAAAGCATAGGAGTTGGATGTGCCCTCATCTTCCGAGAGAATATTTGGCATAGATGGCACTTCTTGACTGATTCGATACAATCTTTGATAAGTGTGGGCCAGAAGTAACCTGCTCGTAAAATATTTTGGGTTGTTGCCAACCCAGATAAATGACCACCACAAGATCCAGTATGGAAATTGTTGAGCACTATGATGGCCTCCTCATGAGTGAGACATTGACGCAATATGCAGTCTACACCTCTCCGATACAACGTATCATCGAGTATGAGATAATTCCTAGCCTGATGGCGTATTCGCTGACGCTTGTCACGAGAAGCAGAGGTGGGGCACTTCAAAGTTTGGAGATAGATAAGTATATCTCTGTACCAGCGGTCTGAAGATGCAATCAAAAACATATCCCCCTGGGTAGGCAATTCCTCAGGCACAACGTCACTTGACTCAACCAGAAGTTCTGAAATAAGCTCTGTGAAGACCAATGACTTCCTGGACTTTGTTCAAACGAAGTCTAAGTCAAATTATTGGAGGATGACTATCCATCTACTAATTTTTCCGCCTATAAATCGTCGTGTCAACATGTATTGGAATGGATTCACGACACCAATGATGGTGGTCTTGCGAAATAGAACATAGTGACGGAACTGTTGAACAGCATGAACTGCTGCCAATGCAAGTTTTTCAATATGAGAATAATTGAGTTCCGATCCTACGAGGCCTCGACTCAGGTAATAGATCACGTATTCTAAAAATGAATCATCTTCCTGAACTAAAACCATGCCTATGGTTGACTCTGCGGCAGCCAGATATAATAAGAAATATTTGTTATAGTTAGGTGTTATAGTTAGGTGGTTGTAGCAGAGGTGCGATTGTGAGGGCGTGTTTTAATGCATTGAAAGAGCGTTGAGCGGCTTCGTCCCAGAAAAAAGGAACGTCTTTCTTTATTAAACGCATAAAGCCCTTGGTGATTTCGGCATAGTTGGCGATGAAGCGTCATAAGAAGTTCGCCTTGCCTTGTAGACTCTGAAGTTGTAAGATTGTGCATTGGGGGGGAAACTGGATTATTGTCTCCACCTTAAGAGGATCGACCATGATCCCTATTGTTGATATGATGAAACCTAACAAACGTTCTGACGTTACGCAGAAGCTACACTTGTTTGGATTCAAGCAAATCCTGAAGTAGCGACAGCGTTCGAAGATTAGTCTAAGGTGCGTGGGATGATCCATTCGGTTGCAAGAGCGTGATGCTAAATCATCTAAATAGGCCTTGACTATATGTTTGAGGTCATGAAAAGAAAAATACATGGCCTGCTAGAATGTGGCTCCAGCATTTTTAAGGCCAAAAGGCATCTTACGATATGCGAATGTACCCCACGGACAAATGAATGTCGTTTTGTGTTGGTCTTCAGGTTTGATTTGGATTTGATTATATCCCAAAAAACCATCCATGAACGAAAAGGCTTCACAACCGGCACATTCATCAATGATCTGGTCATTGAATGGTGTTGGAAAATTATCTTTGGGACATTGCTTGTTCAAATCACGGAAATCGGTACATACACGAATCGTGCCTTGTTTTTTATTGACTGGCACAGGGTTTGACACCCATTGAGTCAAATGAATAGGATAAATGAAACCTGCCTTTAGCAATTTCTCAACCTCAATCTTGATGGTTGCTGCTTTCTTAGGATTGACTAGATGAAGTTTCTGTTGAACAGGCTTGGCATCAGGATACGTTGTGATTTCATGTTCAACTATTTTTGGATCGATACCTGGCATTTCCTCATAAGACCAGGCAAAAACGTCGTGGAATTCTTTGAAAAGATCCATGTAAATTTGAATCTCTTCGGGGGAGCAATCCGCTCCGACGAAGACATTATCCATGATGCTAGGGTTTCAGGAGATCTTGATGGGTATAGTTTCAACAATAGTCTCCATATTGCCCTCAGCATAAATTTCCTATGTAGCTAAGAGATTAATAGGACATGGTTGATCTCCCGTCATGGTAATGGTGAATTCTCCTGCTTCGATTCGGCTTAACTCTGGGAGGAAATATGATCTGTGATGAAGATCTTCCCAAGGTTTGTCCAGACTAGTCATTGCTTCAATTACTGCTTCGTCAGAAGGCAAGACTAAGTCTAACGAATCGACGTCAGCGAGAGAACCCTGAGCGCAAATAGGCTTTAGAAGTGGATCTAACTCTTTTGCAGGAGTCAGATCAGGGTTAGCTGAAGCTTGCTGGACTAAAGAGTACACTACTTTAGCGGATGACAAGGGCATGGACATGCATGAGTGCCCTGTCTCATCCATCGTGGCTGATGGGGAAGGAAGAATCCAAGGATACTCAAAGTAAGTTGTGCGAAATGACGAAACTTGAAAAATCTCAACCTTATGGTGATTAGATATAAATTTGACATCGTCATGAGGAGGTGGGTAATCGAAGGTACCCATCAAGGATGGGCACAAATCGACTCCTACGTTAACAACACCTGGTTGAGGATTATCAATCATGGGGACCGTGGATGCCCCCAAAGTTGGGTCAGGCCTGGAGAAAGACAGTTGATCAATGGTCACTATCCAGCCCTCGTGTGGAAACAACAAGACTCAGAAAACTGTAGCAACCACAGTTTGCATAGCATAAGTCCAAGTCCATCCTAACAAGAGGTTATAGTCGAGGGGAGCATCGACTACCTCTACTTCGACACACACAGTTTTCCCTCCTAACTGCACAGGGAAAGAAGGAACGATGCCATGTGGTCGGAAAGAACGACCGTCGAAAGCAGTGAGGAGAGTAGGTGAAGGAGACAAAGCAGGTTGGCCAATGGCCTTCCAACATGCTAACGACATAACGCATGTCGAGGGGCCCTCGTCGACCACCGTGCGGAAGATATTTCGTGTAAAAGTTTTCGTGGGATGAGCCACTACTATCTAAAATGATACGTGGTAAGGCAGACAAGGTTTTAAGTCAGTTGTATATAACATGATGGTACCCAGATTACAAGTCTCAGTAGAGCCCAAAGCGGTTAACAAGGCTTTCCTCTGAGCAGGGCAGCTTTGGAGGACCTCCAAAGAAGACATCGCACAAGGAGTTTGTGATAAATCCTCCACCACAGAGTAATTCTGGGTGACCCTTGCCTTTGGGTTGTGAGAAGCTTTTTTAAATTCACCCTATGGAATGCATGTCATTGTTTCTCCCAACGTCTTCTCGATCTGTAGAGGAAGAGATGGGATATCAGCTTCTTTACCCTTCTCAGAAGTGCTTGGTTTACTATAGTCGTGCGCTCTAGTCATTATGAAAGCATCACCCCTAACCATATATACATTCGCGGATGAGGGATTATTTGGAGGAGGGCAGGTTTCTTGGTTGCCCCCTTCTGTGCTTGTAGAGGCTTGAGTTAAATTTTGCCCATGTTGAAAGGGATTAGTCAACACTGCCTGTTGTTGCTATGTGACAAACTTTTGGGCCTCTACAAGTCGAGGACAAAGATGGGTCGGGTGGTCTTCCGCACACAAGTTGCACGGATACCTCACCTTCCATTTTTCTGTGGTGTCCCCACCAACATTATCAGTGGGTTTTTTATCCCCCTTACCCTTCTTTCGTTGTTTTTTCTTCCCTTCAGGCTGTTGGGTGGCCTTTAGGTTAGTCGACTGCACAGAGTGTACTTCCGACGTTTGGGTAGGGGGAGCAGCCAAAGAAGTAGTCTGGTTGGCCGCTGTATGTTGTATGGATAACTATCGCAACTGTTTTGTCAATTGCTCAGCAGGCTTGGTTTGTGCTGAACCAAGAATACCATCGGCATGTGGTCCAACTCTCTTTCTAGTTTTATCCAGTATCAAATGTGGCACATCTGGAAAGATGTTGTATAATAAACCAGAATGAGAATAGATGAGCTCAAACTGTTGAGCCCTCATGATGGCATCTTCTTCGAAGAAAACTCTGGAAGTCGCGACGTCTTTGGATAACTGAGGGACCAAAGACTTAAGGAACCACTCAAGTAGGAATGCTGGTGGGACTGGTACTTTTATTAGACTCTTTCGGCATCTCCACTCTCAGATATGATTAGAGATATGATCCGCGGTTGTCTGTTTGAAATTGGCGAGCAACTATGTGCCCGCGTCGTATCTCACAGGTAACTAGAAATGGTTAAGGAAGGCCATCGCCAGTTCGCCAAAAGAAGAGTATCTTGAGCGATCAATCTTGATGTACCATTTCACGGCACTCCCGATAAGAGTGCGTTGAAACAATCGCAACTGTACGAAGTCATCTTTCAATGAGTTAGATGAACACCAAAGATGAAAGGTAGTCACATGATCACCTGGATATTCATTAGGCTTGGCCTCGAACTTTGGAATGTCCAAAGGCAACTTTGTTGGCATAGGAGGCCAACGTGGATCGTGACAAATAGGATCATTTAAAAACCTTGTCAAATATGGAAAGTGTAAAGTCGCCAGGAACGGTAGTTTGGGTTGCAATTGATAACCTAGGAAAAAGGGTCCTGGAGTTTGACTGGAACTAGGTTGCCAGGAAACGTCTGGCCTAGATTCTGGTAGAAACCATGGCCCTGACCAGCGTAAGGATTTTGCATCTGTGGAGACATCATCAGCTGATTTCCCATAAAGGACATAGAGTGTTGGGCATGCATCATGTTCGGAGGAATTTGGGAAGGATTACCCCATGCTGGTCCTAATGGGAGGGGCATAGTAGTCTATCCAGGGTTCCATTGACTGTGGAAAGAATTACCCCAGAACGACATTCCAGAGGAGGGAATGGATCTTTGTCCTGAGTTCCAAGGTCCTTCTATATGTGCCCCCTGTGCAGGAATAGTACCTTGCGCAAGTGTAGATTGTCCAAAAATGGTATTCCCCTAGATGGGAAAGTGGTGGATGAGAAAGTGTTGTTACCAAACGTCTCGTTCCAAGAGAACAGTGTCGAACCTATCGGCATACTGTGTGCAGGTGTTCCTTGACTCCCTGCTCCAAATAAACTAGTGTGTAGGCTGCCCGATGGACTGGTGATGCGGACCACCAAGCTAAGGGGACGAAGGAGGGATATGACCTCCTATGTAAGGAAAATCATTAAAAGGGACAGGAGTGCCCCCAAGTTGACCTTGCAAAGGAGCGTTAGAGCTTCCTGCCCCTAGACCCAAAGTCTGTAAAGTGGAGTAGGTTAGTGCAGGACTTATACCCGAACTAGGCATATCGTATGAGAACGGAGGGCCTGTCGCACTAGGTGTGAAGGGATTTGTGGCTACCGCCATAGACGGGTTTGGTCCACTGTGCAATGTAGTTGCATTCAAGACCATGGTGGCTCAGACCGACGATGGTAAGTTAGCAGATGAATCTCCTGTGGTAGCAACTATGGTGGGAATTGAAGAATTCCCAGAAGAAGTAACAGCGTTTGTTTCCATAGCTGTGTGAGGCACTATCTGGCGTTCGTGAAATTGGATTGGTACAATAAACGGTGCCAAGATATCAGTGGTTGGGGTTTCAACCAAGCCAATATTGGCAGTTGATTCCTCCAGGATTTTTTCGGGCACAAAGGTTTGTAACCCGGACGCTTCAAAAGACCCTTGTTGGTCTAGCTTCTGCCTTAATGGTGGCGGGGGTGGCTCCAGTGTAACCGGCGGTAGGCCAAGAAGCCTTCGTGACCGGTGGAGCTCGAGATCCTCCACTGTGTGAGAATATACAAGACACGCTAAGGTATTCTAAACATTCAAAAGTAACACACACTAGAAAGAAGCCCGTAAGAGATAAGACAAGCAATCACTAAAATATTTGGAAGAACAGTTACAACAACTAACACTAGAGCAACTTACTGGTGCAAGTGAAAATTGAATACGGAAGCACCCTCTAGGTATACTCTACAAAGTGTGGCCCTATTTATGTCCTAGGTACCACGGTATACCCCCGCAGTCACCTGTGTATGTCCCTAAAAATATTGGCAACTAGGTTGCCATCACGCGAACAGTCACCAGGTGGGTACAGTCGAAAGTCGGGTAGACCACAATGAGCAGGGTATCAAGCCTGAAACCTATCAAGGGTATCGAGAGCAAATGGTCTGGAAGACAACTGAGGACCTCGAACGGATTCGAGACCCATGAAGCCCCATGGAAAATGCAAATGATGGAATCCCAAAACAAGCCCTCGATATGTGTTCTCCACTATGATTGGTCCAGCTTTGGAGGGGTTATCTCCACTACCTTTCCGCACGCGACCTCGTGTTTATCCCCTGTATTAGAGGGGGGTCCCGGATAAATTCCATGAAATTGGACTTAGACACTCCCTATCTCAGACTCTAATGTTTGGTTTTGAATGGCCTTGGAGAGTTTCCTCTCCAACCTAATCCAAGGCCCTAGTCATGATCTAGTTTGTGAACCCTACAAACAAAAAGTCTAGTAGATTTTAATATTAGCGTTGCTTTTATGGATTTTTATTATGTCAAGAGGTATGAGGGTGAAACTAATGATGTGTATAGATGAAAGAAAAAATGAATGAAAAAAGCTGGAAACAAAAGACTTTTACTAAATGCAAAATTTCAACAACTTTTCACAAAGAAATATATATATTTTTTTTTTCTAAGATTTTAGACAGCAAATTCAAAGGGATTTCGCTCGACTACGAACTACTTACGCTCTAAGTGCACTGCCAAAAAACTTTCGAAATAAAAGACTTCTCCCTAGCTAATGATGCAGAAACACACTCTTCAACTAAAGAAGAAAATAAAAAGAGATTTTTTATTTATTTAAGTGCTAGTAAAGAAAAACGGGAAAATACCAACAAGCACAAAACCAAGAAAAAAAAATTCTAGCTTAAAGCGCAGATCACAAAGAATCAAAGTAAAGAATCACACAATGGAAATAAAAAAAACAAAGACTCTCACGCTTGTCTAAAAACCATAAAAAAAAAAAAAATGTTCTCTGTCAACTATTAACTGAGAAAAAGCAGGGTAAGGGTAAGATGGCCTAACCTACTGACTGTTTGAAGCTAGACTCAAACACCTGAGAGGAATACTTCTTATCAAAGGGGGGGATGACTACCTCACCCTGAACAAAATGTATCCTGTCAAACATGCTACTATCACTAAAACAACACGTGTGCAAACGCATGTTGAACAGAGACAGAAGGTGTGTACACGCGGGCTGACCTTGTACAGGCTGCATGTATATCTAAATTCTAAGGAAAAAAAAAAAAAAAAGGCAGTCCAAACCAGGAAGAGGCCTCTAGTTTTGATAACCAGGGTCCCTTGAAGGCTTGGATTCTCTTTCTAACAGAAAAGACAAAAAATGCAAGGAATAATAAGGTGAAAAAAACAATCTGAGATAGGACTGTGAACCAACAAGACTTAGACAGGATTCCAGAAAACCCCCTGAGAATGTATAATTCTGACAGGGAAGAGGAGGAATGCCTCTAAGATTCTCTAAACTCCTACACACTACTTCTATCTCTATAGCTAGCGTTCACACATGGGCTGTTAGAGGATAGGGCGCGGGTACATGCGTGCAGGCCGCGTGTACCTCTGTGTGTCCCGAAAACTACAGTCAAGCAAAAGTCAGGGAAAGCTGGTATGGAAAACCAGTCTCCCTGCTAGCTCAGACCTTACAGAAAAAGACAAGCAAAGAAAAAACAGAAAACCTAATCTTTAAACTACCCAAAAACTTAAATAAATCCAGAAACCCTAAAGAGTATTCTCCCCAGTATGGTCGCCAATTCTGTTGTTGGGAAAAACACCCTACGGACTAGCAAACTAGGGTCAAACTTGCATGCAAATTTTGACCAAATAGAAACTACTTTTTTACCTACAACCCAAGATTTAAACCCCCTTTTCATAGTAAATGCATGGAAAAGGACCACCAACCTTATTACCGACGTTCGATGTAGATCCTCCGTTGCTCTTTGATTACTTGCTTGCATTGCTCCTTCCACAGATGACCTGCACTCAAGACAAACAACAACTATGCATGCATGCTACTTCTATACTCAAGGGTTAGAAATCAAGCATAAATTAACCAAACCATAGACAATTCATGCATTGGGACTGGAAAAGTATTCTTTTTATTACTGAAAGTGAATCAACTTACAAAAAAGCTGAGACCGACCATCGCTCCTTGAACCTGATCCTGGGCTCCTCTTCTTCTATCCTCCAACTTCTTTGCATTAAATCTCCTTTGGCATGAGGAAAGGCTAAAGGGTTGGGACAATGGATTATGTAAATGGGTATAGTTTCTTCGCTATATTTTTTCCTCCTCCAAATGGTACCCCTACTCCTTCTTTTATAGGCTAGAAGGAGCTAGGGTTTTGGACGAACCATCGGTCATGCATGGCCGGGAGTTTCAGTTAACTGACCCATAGTTTTTTGTTTTGTCGGCAACTTTCCCTTTTTCATGCTTTGTTAGGTACACGCGGGTTGTAGTGAGTTAGCCAGTGTGCACACACGTGCAGTAATGGGTTAGGGCGCGTGGGCCTTGACACAAGAGGATTTCCAAAGAATTGTTCAGCAGAGTTTTGGCAAGGAAGGGATATGAGTTGGCCTGATGCTAGGTAATAATGTGTGGTGCAATTTAGGGTTATAACAATGAGAGATTACTTTGCGAAACTAATTTGGTAGCACAATAGTTATAAATACCTATGGTGCCCTATAGAGCTAACCCTGGAGAGTAACAATGACGATACAGGGTCAAGCCTTATAAACAACATGATGATTCCACATAAATGGATGGCCTAAAATAATGTCACATAATTCCAGTGAGGAAACATCACACAATACATCATCCTTGAGGGGAATGATGCCATAGGACAAGCAACATTGTTGGCTTACACAAAGATCTCATCCCTGGTTAAGCCACCAGATGTTGTGTGGTTGTCGGTATGTTGTTGACAAATCCAACTAATTGAACACCTCTACTGAGATGATGATATTTTAGCTTCTAATATTAATAATTAAATGCATTTGGGTTCCCTTCACCCACATCTATGAATGGAAGAGTCACTCCCCCACCTCTAGATCCTCTGGTTCTTCTGGTTGGATTGTTGTGGTTTTGATAGTAGTAGTGGGTTCTGCATCAATGATATGTTAAGCCCTAATATTGGCTCATTACCCCTTAATTGGGGAATATTATATTAGTAATGTTATTTTATTTATGTCGGCTTTAGGCCATTAGTTGTAATTATACCTCTTAGTCTCCTATATATACCAAGGAGACATTTTCATTTTGAATCATCTTGTACTTGAACATTTAAGTGGGCTAAAAGGAGGTTTCCCCCTTGAAGAGGCTTATTATATGAAATTATCTCTTTTTCAAGGTGTTGAGTACTATTTCTGAGGTTTTTCTATGCTATATTGATTTTTGGTTCTTAACATATGGTATCAGAGCTCAAGGTCTTGGTGTTTCGCTGCTACATCTGAGACACCTTGGCATTTGCACTATAACTTGTTTTATACAACGTTTCAGAAGGAACGACTTGGAGGATATTTAGTAGACGGATCAAGGTATGTTGGGTGAAAAATTCAGCTCCCGAGGCCTTATACTTTCGGAGATACATCTTGTACAAGATAGGTTTATGGAATCATCCTGAACTGAGTCATTGCAGCATTTTCGCTATAAAAATTTCTCTGTAACATTTCAGAACCTAAAATCTGGAGGATATTTACAGAAATTAGTAATGTATCTGTGGTAAAACTTTTAGCTTCTGGGTCATCTTAAATTTGGAGATACACCCTGTGTAAGATAGGATATCTGACTAGTCCTATTGACTAGTCTCAAGAAGGTGTTCCAAGTAAACAATCATAAATTCTTCCTAGAGAATCCAAATTGAGTGGGACTGGTTTCATTGGATCATGGACAGTTTTTAGTATTTCTGGTGCGATTTTCATAATTTTACACCGATTATTTTGTGCGGGGAATGCTATACAAGTGAGATCTCCTGGAGAGGACAAAAATCGGCAAGTTGTGGGGAAGTTACCGTAAATTACACTTGGCACATCCAATTTTGATCAGACCTGTGGCATTGTAGAGAAGAAATATGAGAGAACTACATAAAATAAAGTTTCATACCCAGAAGGGATGAAACTTGGGAGATACAATAGAGGAAATATTGTCTACCAGAACCACCTCAAAATCAAGGTTCAAAAGTGATACTTGGCCAACATGCCACCAAAAAAGGGATCTTCTACACCAAATAAGCCTCCAGAAAATCCTACTTGGACTCTTGATGAAGGTGAAGAAATGCGTAGGGACATAAATGAACTACAAAATAAGATGGATTCAATGGAATCTAAGTTAGATACTAAGATGGATTCAATGGAATATAAGTTGGATACTAAGATGGATGGTTTAAAAGGGGAGATCATGGAAGTATTGAAAAAATTTGTAACAGAGAAGACACCTGAAAGTGAAAATGCATCCCATGAAATTCATGATGAGGACACAAGGAAGGTGAATCAAGAATGGA
>ML854769.1:29832-40849 GCA_009831015.1 Picea engelmannii | reverse complement strand
TAAGGGTGGGAAGAATAATAATAAACCCAAGGACAATGGTAATAATGAGAAGATGAATAATAATGTTGGTGAGCACAAGAGAGAAAGGTGTAAGGTGAAATTTCCCTGTAAGCTTTGTACAGACGATCACCTTACTCATTTATGCCCCAAACTTGCAGAAGTTGTGAGGCTATTATCTCTATCACCCGTCATGCTGACGAATCCTTTCCCACATAACCAATGCTTGGCCTCAAGCTCCTCAAATGATGGAAATGCGGTCGGTGGGAGTCAAAACCCACCGCTACAAGATGGTGATCATTTGTGCATCAATATGGTCAACTCTCAGGTTAATGTAGCCACCCGGTCTCGCGATTACATTTCCTCACAGACTGTACCTGGTCTAGAATATCCTCCTCCTCCAGAGATGCCTTTGTAGATCAAAAAACCAGAGCCATCACCTCGTATTCATAAAGGATTACTCAAGCACTCTACCCACAATCCAAATCCTAGAGCCGCCTAGAATTACTCTATTGTTGAGGACCTGGGTCAAACCCCTTGTGTTATGTCATCTCTGGAAGTACTCCAGATGTGTCCTTCACATAGAAATGCCTTGCTATCTACGTTAGGAGTTCTAGACCCCAGTGGCTCAAAGGTTATCAAGTTTAATGTCACATGTGTGAAGCCTTGCTTTCCTTACCATGTGGCATTCCAAATCCACATGGGTTACTCCAACTATACCATCAAATGTACGGTTGTTGATGAAGGCATTGCTACATGTGTGATGTCCCTAATCTGTTGGAAAGATCTTGGCTCTCCAACTCTCTCTCAATCTTCAACCATGTTGACTGATTTTGACGGTCGTTCCTTCCACCCTCACGGTATTCTTCCTTCCTTTCTGGTCCAGTTAGGCACGAAGAAGGTAAAAGTGGATGTCGAGGTGGTTGATGTGCCCCTCGATTATAACTTTTTACTAGGATGCAATTGAACTTATGTTATGATTTTCATCGTATCGTATGTCTTCTGCACTTTTTGTTTTCCTCACAATGGGAAAATCGTGACGATCGACCAGTTGTCCTTTGTGTATTCTAGCCCCAATGCATCCATTGGATCATCAATCCCTATGGTCAACTATTCTCAGCCGGAAACTGAGAATATCAGTGTTGGAATGTATTCATCCCTTATGGGTACCTTTGACTTCATGGCACCGGTTCACCATGTTTACTCCATGTCCAATAGGCTCGTTTCGTCAAAGAGGTCCATTCCTTTCCACACTTCCTATTTTAATGATCCGTGGACCCTACCTTCCTCAACTTCATTTTGTGAAGGTCAGTCACATGCTGGAATGGCCATGCCTCTATCGGCAATAGAGATAGTGCATCAAGTGTTTTTTGACTCTAGTCTTTTATGTTGATCCTGATCCTATTACCTCACCAACGAATGAGGAGGATCATGTTATTAAGCCCATGTGGGCCACTTCATTTTATTTCTCACATGACTGCCTTGATGAGACTTTACTCTCGGATGAATCCCTCATCAAAGCCATGAATGGTTCTGACAAACCTTGGGATGATATGCATCATCGCTCTTATTTTCTCCTAGAGCTTTCTAGAATCAAACAAGATGACTTTCGATCTACTTTGAGCAAGATAGTCGGTCACGCCGTAGTTCCATTTGATACGCACAAAATTTATGCCGAAGGAAATATGGTGAGTATCTCTCCTACCTTCACGATTGATATCTCTCGTACCCCTGGTAAGATTGAAAATGTACACATCGGTGCAGATTGTTCGCCGGAAGAAATCTTGATCTACACTGAACTCTTCAAGGAATTCTGAGATGTATTTGCTTGGTCATATGAAGATATGTCAGGAATCGACCCTCGTATTGTTGAGCATGAGATTAGAACTTATCCAAATGCTAAGCCTATTTGAAAACGTCTTAGAATTATCAATCCCCGGAAGGCCCCTGCTATTAAGGCAGAGGTAGAGAAACTACTTAATGTTGGATTTATCTACTCGGTTCCCTTGAATGAATGGGTATCCAATCCCGTTCCTGTGAATAAGAAGGAAGCATCCGTGTATGCATGGAATTTTGTGACCTGAACAAATCCTGTCCTAAAGAGAACTTCCTGACACCTTTCATCGATCATATTCTCGACGAGTGTGCAGGAAGAGAAGTGTTTTCTTTCATGGATGGATTTTCACAGTATAACCAAATTCAAATTAAACCCGAGGATCAACACAAGATGACATTTATTTGTCCTTAGGGTACATTCGCATACCAGAATATGCCTTTCTGCCTTAAAAATGTCGGAGCAACCTTCCAACGTGCTATGACCTTTGCAATCCACGATATTAAGCATATAGTTGAAGCTTATCTTCAAGATCGTGTTGCTCACTCTTGTAAGAGAGTGGATCACTCTAAGCACCTTAGCTATTTTTTTAAAGATGTCATCATTATAGAATCCGGTTAAACCCTCATAAATGCATCTTTTGCGTTAGGTCTGGACGTCTTTTGGGATTTTTAGTCTCGGAAACCAGGATCATGGTAGATTCGTTAAAGGTTGAGGAAATAATTTGATTGCCTCCCCCATGCACTATTCGACAACTTCAAAGTTTACAGAGGAAAGCTAAA
Source organism: Picea engelmannii (assembly GCA_009831015.1). Classification (NCBI taxonomy): domain Eukaryota; kingdom Viridiplantae; phylum Streptophyta; class Pinopsida; order Pinales; family Pinaceae; genus Picea; species Picea engelmannii. Next base: position 38,236 of record ML854769.1, on the reverse strand, counting down.
TTTTTACGTCGGTTTATAGTAAACTATGTCAATATTACTAGGGGTTTCATGCATCTTTTGAAGAAGGACACCCCTTTTATCTAGGATGAGCGAGCCCAGGAGTCCTTCGATGCTTTGAAGAAAGACTTGGTATCGACACCTCTGTTGAAGTCTCCTGACTACAGTAGGGATTAATTGTTGTATGTCACCATGTTCGAATAGACGTTTGGTATGGTTTTGGTTCAAGAGGATGATGAGCTCCGCGAGCATGTCATCTACTATCTTAGTCAAAACTTAGTCGGTCCTGAGCTCAATTATTCTCACGTCGAAAAGATAGATTTGGTTGTCATTCACACAGTCCAACATTTACACAATTATATATTTCTTTGCAAGACTACTATAGTTTTCGATGTCAATCCATTTCAATACATCCTTACCAGGTGTATTATAGGGGGAAAATACAATAAATGGATTGTCATTTTACAAGAGTTTGATCTCGATTTCGCTTCTGCGAAATCCAATAAATCACTAGTATTTGCGGAGTTAATATCTAATTTCCCATGATTAGATGAGGATGTTATCCATGTTGATTAATTTATGGACGAACACATTTTCCTTGTCTCCTTTTCTGGCCCCTGGTATGGAGACATTGTTCTCTATCTTCAAACTTTTAAGTTCCCTCAGCATCTCTCACGAGATGACCAACGACGTGTATGTTATCAAGCCAAGAATTACATTATCTTCGGTGACACTTTGTATCGTCGAGGAATAGATAATATCTTGCGTCGTTGTTTAACTCATGAAGAAGTGAGTCAATTATAAACAATTGCCACAGTGGGGCTTGTGGTGGTCATCTATCCGGGCTTGCGACAACCTAGAAAATTTTGCGAGCCGATTATTTTTGGCCATCTATCTTTAAATATTGCATTGAAGTGGTTAAGAAGTGTCACCCCTGCCAGGTGTTCACTCGGAAAATGCGCCCGCATCCAACCCCTATTCACCCAGTCATTACCGTCGGTCCCTTCACCAAGTGGGGGGTGGAGTTCATGGATTGCAACCCAACTTCGGTTGGAGGGAATCAGAACATTATCATGGTTGTAGACTAATTTACTAAGTGGTATGAGGCCATTCCTACATTTAAATCTGACGGGAAGATTGTCTCCTTCTTCGTATTCAATCAAATTATCGTCAAGTTTGGTATCCCGAGTGAGATTGTCATTGATCATGGTAGTCACTTTCAGAACGAAATGATGGAAGAGATAGCATCTAAGATGGGGTTTAAGAATGATCATTCTTCCCCTTACTACCCCTAGGAAAATGGACAGGTAGAGGCCGTCAATAAGTCTCTCAAGACCATTTTGCATAAAATTGTTAGCTAGAGTAAATATGACTGGCACATTATGTTATATCCTACACTCTGGGCATACTGAACCTTGGTCAAGACTGCCATCGGCTTTTCTCCTTTCCAGTTAGTAAACGGTTTGGATTCGATATTACCTAATGAATGTGAAATTCGTTCTCTTAGAGTGGCAGTCACACTCCTCCCTGACACTTTGATCTCGATCGACGCCTCGTACACCTAGAGAGTCTTGACGAGTAGTGTCGAGACGCCTCTACGGCTATCGAGGCGAACAAAATATGTGTCAAGATCCAATACGATAAGTCTTTCTGTCCTCGGTTTTATGTTGAGGGTGACTTGATTCTTTTATATGATCAATCCAAAGAATCGTTGAGGGCAAGCAAGTTCAAACCCATGTGGCACGGTCCCTATATCGTGCGACCTGTCTTAGAAAAAGGAGCCTATGAGTTAGAATATTATGAAGGGAACATGTTGGTCGAGCCCAAGAATGGGCTCTACTTGAAAACATGTTACGCTTGAGCCCCAAATCTTGGGCGTAACTCTTTGTAAACTAATGTAATTTAGTGTATATATATTTTCCCTTTACTTTTTGTCTTCAGCTTGCTTATCGAGTTTTCCCTTGGTTAGAAGATGTCAATGGAGTCTCCAGTCTACTTAGGATTTGCAGATGGAGCCAGTCATCATACATGGAACTTGGCTTCTGCCACTTGGGTGTTTTACTCACCCGAGGGTCTACTGGTGTCTTCAGGTGGTGTATGCCTAGGACCCTCCACGAATAATGTGGTTGAATATAGCATCGTTATAGAATTTTTTCACGATGTTATTTCACATGGTATTCACTCTTTAGAGGTTCACCTAGATTCCCAGTTAGTAGTATGTCAGTTGAACGGCAGTTACCACATGCACGATCCTAATTTACTTCGACGATTCCTACAGGTACGTATTTTAGAACGACAGTTTGATTTTATTACTTATCATCACATACCTAGGAGTTCTAATTATGTATCTGATGCTTATGCTAATTTCGTTTTAGATTGGCATTTGTCACATAACTAAAGCAAAGAAAACCATCTCATCAATGTACACGTTGTAATATAAGTAAAGCCGAAGAACCATGTTTTATATATATTTCAAAAAATATGATGTTTATAGAACAAAATTGGGGCCAACACCCTCAATACACATATACATCTGATAATAAAAAATCCATGACATCTACGCCTATGGCACCGGATGTGTCTCATGATAACAAACTACGTTGTTTTTGAGACGCCAGAAGAGTCGCACCCAATCTCTGGGAACACCAACCACTTGCCATTGCATGGTCTCCGGCAGGTCCTCTACCTGAACCATCGAAATCCTATGTGCCAAACGAGACAGGTTGCCCTGCACATTTTGAAGGATTCTCTATGCTTCTCCTCCCGCTGCTTCATCTCCCTGGTGCCTCCAGCGATGTCTTGGAAGCCCATCCGGCCATCATGGACCTACGTCTGCATCACACAAGTGTCTAGTTAGTACTTAAGCATCATCCAAAAATATTTTTGTTTTACTATGCAAAAATACAAAAAAATGAAATATTTAAAAACTTTCAATACATATATCCCCGTAGGCGGTCCCTGGTGGTAGTGGCATGTCAGGTTCCCCTCTGAATTTGATCCTTGCATAGGGTTATTCATCCAGAGAAATGACATGTCACCTCCACTAGTAAAAGAAATCATCGTTGTAGGGTGTGGGCACCCTACCTCCCCCCTATTGTCTCATTACCTCGATCCACCGTGCCATGGTTGGATCGCAAGGTCCTCTAGGAATGATCTCGACTCTAGGTCCCAAACCTGGAACCCACTTGAAGAAAATTCTACACAAGATAGAGGCAAAACCGAAGTTCCTCTTGTCACCCTGTTTGCACTTTGTCAACAGGCTCTTCATATTAGGCAGTAGTGAGGTGCACAAACTGTACGCTATGGGTCTCAAACACTCTACAGAATAGAACATGAGTAGCCTCGATCCCTGGTGCAACAAATTCGACCCTATGATCCTGGTCAAAATGAGGACAACAATCTTGAGGCTGATATTGTTTATCGCTCGGATGGGGAGTTGACTCCCGACCTTCTCAGTCCCTGCTATATAGTGAGTGTCTATGCACTCCTCTATCTTCATACTGCTCCCAGTTCCCCAGGAATTGAGGTTCACCACCTCACCCCGACGTGATAACCCAATCAAGAAATATATATCCTCGAATTCAATCCTCAATGGTTGTCGATCGAGGTTGAATCTCTCACTATCTCAATCCCATTAATCTACGAGCAACTGTAGCAACCTCACATGGGCCCTCATCCCTTTGAGTGCCCAAAATTTGTACAACCCACATATTTTCAAGGCCATTTGGGTCCCCAGATCTCTTTCCACAATAGCATCTACCTCCTCATGTTCCCTTTCCCTCCATTCTAGCACCATCCTGCCATAAAAACATCAATTTTTGAGTTAGCAACCATAAAAAACCTTGTTTACGGACTTGTACATGGGATGCATCATTCACAGTCATGTATAGGATTGAGTACACGCAGCCTGTATTTTACACAGTCGCGACCCGGTGAGTGGTAGCCTACGTACACCAAAATTCCTAATTTGTGCCTCAATTAACTTAAATTTTAAAACCTAAATAAAAAAATGTAATGCACTAGAAAGGAAGAGGAGGGGAAGAAGAATTACCTGGCCCTAAAGGTCTTTGATTCTGTCACTCGACACTCCCGCAATCACCAGTTGACTATTGGAGGTAATTTGGTCCAATTTTCACTATTTGGGTAAAAAGTAAAAATGACGTAGTAAATTTTGGTTTTTGTTACTATTTATAACAGTTTTTACCCACTTTCTATAGTTTCGGATCATGTTTTATCCTAATGGACTAATACAACAGTGGATTGAGTTGGTTTTTGTAGGTTTTGTTGGGGATTCTTGCAGGTTTTAGCATTATGTTGACCATCTGTAACTACGAGTAGGTATTTCCGCTACCCAGCATATAGGATAGGTATCCATTCCATCATGCACATTTGCATTGTCTTATAACTGTCACTCATATGCCTTAGGTACAAACCCATTTTTTGCGACATAGAACCCTCCATCTACTACAAGACGTGTCGTTATCAAATGGTAGAGACTTACCACACATGGGTACCCTAGTTAGATCCTCTGCTCCATTTGGTGCCCATGCAGAGATTTTTCCGTAGGACCGGGAGTCCCTTATAGATAATACATGCCTTTATATTGAGCCTCATTTCTCACTCATAAATATGATGACCTATACCTAGGGGACTCCCAAGCGAGCTTGATTTAATCTCTTTTCCAAATCGTTTTCAAAAAGCGAAAAGATTGCCAAGTGAACGTGTCTCCTTCACACTCGTAAATTAGATTTGAAAGGACGTCTATTTTGTACAAGTTTATCCCTTTTTCACACCAAGTAGACTATGATTATGAAAAAGGACATTTTTGGGCGTTAAGTTGTGATTTCATCTCATGCATGTTCTTGCAGTATTGAGCCTAGAGTCAGTTCTTGCTTTGCGTTATAAATCGATTGCCTTAGTAGTTTTGCATCCTCAACCAAGCAGAGCCTCATTTATATCCTTCGCAATTTGACACCCTATACCCAGGAGGGAACATTCCCCTAAGTGTCCATCTCCCACATGAACCTTCTTGCATTGAGCATAGGTATGTTCCACTACTGGAACTAGTTTTTCTTACTTGCAACACTTGTTTCCTCTTATGTATCATAGCATTCATTTGACTATGAAAAAACAAAAAAATACGAGCGGGAAGGGAGTATTATCTTATATTGGCAACAGTCGTGTCACCTTTGAATAGAGCACAAAGTTATTGAGTCCACTTGTCATCATAATTTTGGGTTTAGCATGGCCTTAGGAAGTTGATATCATTACGGAGAGTTTTCTCCACCGATTGGTTACTCTTTCAGTCCCTATGGAGAGTTTGATTGATGTCTCCTGCATCTCATGGTTTCATCATTGAGTCTATGTTGTCGGAGTCTTCCATATGTCTCATGCTCTTGTTCAAAGGATGTCTATCAACCTGTGTCGGCCATTCCTCAGAACACTTGACTTTGCATGTCGGCCATACCCTCAATTTGTCTCAGAATCACATGATGTTGTAGTCTTATTATGCACACTGGTCCTACTTTCATCATTGGTAGGTAACCTTGAACCTAGTAGTCAACATTTCATCATTGGTCGCTGACTGGGTGGTTTCCCTTATGTTCAATGGAAATACATCTATTCACACATTGGGATTTGTGCAGTTTCTTGGATTCCATTAGCCTTATTGGTGTTTCCTCACCTTTTCCATAATTTTTCCTCATTGTCTTCTATTCAGAGGGTCTTTTTCATGTCCCATTTGCACTTGGCACACGTGAAAGATGCACAGGGTCGTTGGTTCGTGTACATGTTCTTCATCTGATTTCCTCCAAATCATGAAGCTCCTACTTTGTACCTCATCATGAATGATGAGAGATGCCTTAATTCTCTCCTTTCAACGAATCTCCTTCCATCGAATTCATCTCATCTATTCTGGCAATGATACCTAGAGTCCTATGAGTACCTTGAGGCTTGCAGTTATTAGTGGTAGGTTCTCTCACCGTCGACAGATGGGAATACATCAATGTCTCTTGATCGATGGATTCTTCAAGTGTTTGACCTCGACTCCTTTATTCACACTTGTAATAATGTACTCGATGCCTTGATACCTACTTTCATTATCGGTAGGTTGTCTCATGTTTTTTAACGGTATACCTCAATGATCGGTAATCAAACAAAGTCTCATTGTGTTCGACCTCAACTCCTTTATTCACATGATGTAGACTTGCACCTTTGGCGGATTGTGTAGAAGACTTGAAGACATTAGTTGATCAAGGTGGATATTGGTGGCCACCCACCTTCTCCAACTGGCCCAAAACATGTTTCTGGCAATTTTGGTAATTTACTATTTTTAGTAGTTTTTAACTTCCGGAGCCATTTTGAGGTCCTAAACGATGTTTTTTGAGAAAACGGGGAGCTACATGGATCATTGATCATGTTTCTCATCCAAAAATTGTAGTCCTCAGATAGATCTTTCCAACGAGATTTTATACACCTAAAACGGAGATCGTATGCAAAAGTTACGACCCCGGGAAGTTGATGCACCAACTTACCCAAACGGCGCCCACATGACTTTTGGCGCTTCATCTCCTAGGGTTAGGTTTTTGGATGTCTAGGATTTTTGGCATTCTGGATTATTGTAAAAAGGCCTTCAGAGCCTCATTGTAATCATCTTGTGAATGCGAGTAGCCATCACATATCTTCTCAGAGATAAGCTACCACCATTCTAGCGAGTCTTTCACTCTGTACTTTTACAGTCTCTGTACATTTATTTCATTAATAGAAATCGTGTATTACTGTATATCTATGTATATGGTTGCATGTCCAATACATTTATGTTATATTATTGAATATCTGTGATATCTCTATGCATTTCTTTATTATATCTCCTATCTCATTTCGTGCCGAAAATAATCCGGATCAGTGGTATCAGAGTAGGCTGCTCTTGATTGTTTTTCAGTGCATGTCCTCGACGAGGTCTGAGTATAGAAAATTGGGTCTCGAGCTTGTCTCTTTTGAGGAAAATCGCTCTCGCACACCCAAGAAACCCTCAATGGTAGAAGAAAATAAAAACGACGGAGCAAACGATCCTATCAGTCTGTTGCTTGAGCAAGCTCTCATGCTACAGAGGGATGAAATGATGGAGAATTTTTCCCACATCTTTCAACGCCTGTCAATAGCATCAAGTGCATCTTCATCAAGAGGCCACTTTGGAGGCACCACGCCTTTCAAGGTACAGGTTAATTTTGATATTCCCATATTTGAAGGTCAAATAGATGCAGATGCCCTAGATAAATGGTTAAATCTGCTAGAAGGTTATTTCTCTGTTCATAATTTTTCTGACAAGGAAAAGATCACCTTCACACTCCTTAAGGCTTCCCCCCATGTAAAACATTGGTGGGAAACTTACTGGGAGTAGAGTTCCATAGAGGAGTCTGGAATATATGGTGCCGATCCCACTTGGGATTTTTTTGTGGATGCGGCAAAGGAACAATATTACCCTATTGGAAACTATGAGGACCAGTACATGAGATGGACCACACTGTGGAAAGAGAGGGGCCAATCAGTTCTGGAGTTCACCAATAGCTTCCATACCTTGCGCACCAAGATGGGTATCAAAGACTCTGAACGACATTTGGTTCTGAAATACTATGGGGCTCTACACAGATACATCCAAACTGAAATGGATTTTCTGGACATCTCATCACTCGGTGCTACCTATCGATATGTTGTTAAAATCGAGTAGAAATTTAAGCACCAGAACAAACAAGAGTTCGGGTCTGCAAATCCACAACAACCAAAGTATGACAAAGATAGCTCTAACAAACAGTCTCCTGAAAACCATTCCAAGCCATAGGAAAAGAAGGGTCACAGGAAGACAAAGAAGGACACCGAAAAATGGTGTGATTTCCACAAAATCCCCTGGCACAACACCGATGAATGTCGCTCAAAACAGTCATTGGTGGCCGAGATCAAAGACAAGAAGACAAACTCTGATTCTGAATTTGATTTTGAAAATACTGGTAAAAGACAGATCATCGACGCAAACCCCACTGCTATTGTCGCGACTACAGCAATTCAACCAGAAGAACCAACAGATCCAGAAGACGGGGAGCGACTTTTTCATTCACATATGTGGGTGAAGGGGACCCCACTGCATTTTATTGTTGATAGCGGAAGCCAGAAGAACCTCATCTCAATAGAGGTCATCAAATAGTTGGGATTGTCGACAACACCACACCTGCAACCATACAGCATTGGGTGGCTTCGCCAAGGACGATATCTTCGTGTTAGCCAGCAGTGTCGATTTTCATATGGCATCCAACCCTTCAAGGATGAGGTATTATGTGATGTTTCCCCATTGGATGTTTGTGATGTTCTCTTGGGCCAGCCATATATGTGGAAATGCCATGCTATCTATGAGTCT
>ML854769.1:0-12035 GCA_009831015.1 Picea engelmannii | reverse complement strand
TCTTTGGATTTCATCAATCAGACCAGCTTATATATTGGTGATATTGGTCCATTTTCATTTGTTTTTATTTTTGTTCCTATGCTCATAGTTTCCTTTAGTTTTTGTTTAATTCTTGTTAATAGCTTTGTTGTTTTCTTTCTAACATTTTACCATACAACTGTCATGACTAGCAGAGCCCAACTAGGCATGTAAGCACTCACTTTTTGCTCACACAGCGACGAGAAGAGTGCAAACAGTGAAGACATCCATAAAACTGCCTTCCGAACGAGGTATGGTCACTATGAGTTTGTGGTAGTGCCATTTGGGTTGACCAATGCCACTGCCACTTTTATGTGCTTTATGAACAATGTACTCAACAAATTCCTAGACAAATTTGTGCTTGTTTTTATTGAGGATATATTACTTTACTCCAAGAATAGAAAAGAGCATGAAGAGCATCTTAGAATTGTGTTGCAAGTGCTAAGAGAACATCAGCTCTATGCCAAATTCAGCAAATGTGAATTCTTCTAGAAGCAAATACCTTACTTAGGCCATGTTCTCTCTGAAGAAGGAGTAGCGGTAGACCCTGACAAAATCAGGTCTATCATGGAATGGCCTACCCCAAAGGATGTTTCGGACATCAGATCCTTTATGGGATTAGAAGGATACTATAGGATATTTATAAAAGGATTCTCCAAGATTGGTTGTCCAATCACTGCCCTCCAGAAGAAGGGGACAGAATTCTTGTGGACACAGAAATGTGAAGAAAGATTTCAAACCCTGAAACATCTACTAACCCATGCACCCGTGCTGAAGATCGCTGATCCAGAAGCTGACTTCCTCGTATGCACAGATCCCTATAAGGAAGGGCTCGGAGGAGTCCTTATGCAGGGAGGAAGTGTGATCTGCTATGAATCCTGAAAAATTGAATGAGCACAAATCCAACTACGTGACCCATGATCTATAATTGGTTTCCATAGTGCATGCCTTGAAAATGTGGAGGCATTACCTCCTGGGAAGAAAATTTGTACTTATGATAGGTCATTGTGGATTGCGATATCTGTTTGATCAACCAAAGCTCAATGCTAGACAAGATAGGTGGACGGCCCTCTTTAGCGAGTTTGATTTCGAGATCAAACACATTAAAGGAAAAGAAAATAGGGTGGTCGATGCCCTTAGCAAAAGTATGAAAACAATTCACCTGGCAGCGATGAGCACCTGTGAGATAGATGTCAAAGAAAGAGTTAGAAATGCACAAGAAACAGATCCCTTTGTCCAGACCGTGCCCATGTACCTACAGCAAGAACCCGCCGGAGAAAAATATGAAGGCTACCAGATGACCAAAGGATGTCTGCTCACTTACATAAGCAAATTTTATATTCCAGATTGTGACGACTTGAAGAGGTTCATACTGGATGAACTACATAAAAGACCCTATTCTGGTCATCCAAGATACCAGAATATGATCACGGCCATCAGGAAACAATTCTATTGGCCTGTAATGAAGAAAGACATAGCCGAGTACTTGGCCAAATGCATAGAGTGCCAACAGGTTAAAGCAGAACACTGACACCCAGGAGGGTTATTGCAACCTCTAATAATCTTAGAATGGAAATGGGAAACCATCTCCATGGATTTCATCACTGGATTACCAACATCGACCAAACAGAATGATGCCATTATGGTAGTGGTGGATAAATTGAGCAAGTATGCTCATTTCATCCCTGTGAAATCAACTTACAAGGCAATCTATATCGCCCAAGTATTCATGAAGGAGATATTCAAAATGCATGGTATGCTGAAAGAGATCGTGTCTGACAGAGACATGAAATTTACTTCTAACTTTTGGAAATCACTGATGGCTGGTTTAGAGACCAAATTGTTGTTTAGCACCGCCTATCACTCTCAAACCGATGAACAGACAGAAAGAGTGAACCAAGTACTTGAAGACATGATAAGAATGCATGTAATTCATAAACCCAAGAAGTGGGAATACTACCTGCCACTGGTAGAATTCGCCTACAACAACGGCTACCAAGCATCCTTAAAGATGAGTCCCTTCGAAGTCCTCTATGGTAGACTGTGTAACACTCCAGTCAGCTGGAGTAATCCCATAAACAGGATTTCTTTTGGACCCGACATGTTGAAAGAAATGGAACAACAAGTGACTCAGATAAAACAAAACCTGAAGGTCACTCAAAACCGACAGAAAAGTTATGCCGACCAAAAGAGAACTCCAAGAGAGTTCAAGATGGGAGACCATGTATATCTCAAAGTTAGGCCTAGGAAGAGTTCTCTGAAAATGGAAGCTTGTGCCAAGTTGGCACCTCGGTATTGTGGACCCTTTGAGGTTCTAGATAGAGTGGGACCTGTAGCCTATAGGCTAGCGCTTCCTCCCACAGTCAAAGCACATAATGTTTTCCATGTTTCATTATTAAATAAATGTGTACATGATGCTAACCATATAATTGACTGGTTTGTGATTCAGGTGGAACCGGAGGGACAATTTCTACCAGAACCTCAATGCATACTGGACAGAAAGGAAACCCCGCTCCGGAACCGAACCATTGCACAGGTCAAAGTGCAGTGGAAACATTTTGGCCCAGATGAGGCTACATGGGAAATGGAGGATGCCATGAGACGGACATATCTGATTTTGTTTACATCTGTACATGCATGTCAAGTTGATAGATAGAACATCGAGGATGATGTTCCTTTAAGGGGGAGGGAATTGTAACACCATGTTTCCCCCAGTCTGTAAAAATAACTATACTGTCCAAGTATTGTGGCAAACTCATAAATGTGAATGTGTGATGTGAATGGACCTTGTGAAAAAGGTCGATGAATGTAAATAATAATATATATACATATATATTGCAGGACTGTTGAGAGGGAATGTGCTGAAATAGAGACCACGATGGCTGAAGAAAGGTGGTGGAAGGCACCTGGAATGGTGGCGTTAACTTCCACCGAAACCAATACCGTATTTGGACTTCACTGGCCCGGAGAACCAAGAGCAGCTCGCTGGCCCCAAATTAAATGACTCACCAGGTTGGTAGGTAAATGGCTCCTCATGAGTAATGAGGGATGGGGGTGAACTACCCATCCATAGAGTCCTCAAACCTAACCACCATGAGGAAGATCATGCCACATGCAACTTCGCTGAAAGGAGAAAAGGAAGGAAGAGTGTGCGATCAGGGGGCAGACGCGAGAAGAAGAGGAGAAGGAAAAGAACTCTAGAAAAATACAAAGTGAGTGATAGAAGAGAAGAAGGAGAGTAACCTTCGTTCTCGGTCACTGGTGAACAGAGACTTAGTCTCGCAGCATCATGGTCTCAGCTCGGGGGTGGATAGTGGTAAATCCGTTGGGAGTCGTTGAGCCTACAGTTGGGTGGAAACGAGCACCCCTCTCGGCAGTTGCAATCACACCTGATGTTATTTCTGATAAGTGTTTTATATATTGTATCTTGAAGTTTATATGTTGATATGTATGCTCATAGTCTGTGCAATTTATGAATGGTTTGAGTATAAGACTTTATGTGTGGTGTTTTGACCAGAAATGGTGGTTGCATGCTTATAATGGAAAGACCACGTATGGCTTATATTTTATAAATCGCTATATATATGCATACCGATCTAATTCAGACTTCAATTCTGTTCTCGAGAAATCTATACCCTTATTTGTCTCAAGTAATACCCTGGATATATCTCCCCATAGAGACACCCCTTCTTGGAAATCTCACCAAGAACCTGGAAAAGGATTTGAAGGCGCAAGTCTTAGTAACCCTGTACGAGGAAGAATGATCCTCTTGAAAACCCGAAATGGCAGCGTAGGGATAAGTATTGGTTGACGGACGAGATCCTGTCAGAAGATTTTCGGTCATTCACTACTGTTAGATTGGAGGAAGAAACGAGGGCGTTAAATGCCTTGACCCTTTTCCTTTATCTTCGTGAAAAGAAAAGAAATCGAGATCGTAGATCCCCAAGGTCCATGGGAGTATCTGGACCATTGGTTTTCCACGTCCAGGGAGCAGCGGGAGAGTGCATAGCGCGGGACAGATCTGAACCGTCAGATCTTAGTTAGAAAACCCGACAGCCATTGGATCTGTCAGGAGATGCATGAGGGTTAAGCCCTTGTGAACAAAGGCGAAAGTCCCAAAAGAGGAGTTGGTATCAGGATTTCAAACTTCGAGATTTCGGAAGTCCTGATGACGAGGGGTCAGGAAACTTCACAATGGAAGTCCCGAAATAGATCTAGACCGTCCGATTAAGGGAGGCCACGTGTCAAGAGATCACCCATCTCAGGATTTCGGACTTCGGGATTTCGGAAGTCCTGATCATGAGAGGTTTGGAAACTTCACAATGGAAGTCCCAAAATAGATCTAGATCGTCTTATTAAGGGAGGCCACGTGTCGCGAGATCACCCATCTCGGGATTTTGAACTTCGAGATTTCGAAAGTCCTAATGACGAGAGGTCGGGAAACTTCACAATGGAAGTCTCGAAATAGATCTGGATTGTCCGATTAAGGGAGGCCACGTGTCGCAAGATCACCCATCTCAGGATTTCAGACATCAGGATTTCGGAGGTCTCGTTGACAAGAAGTCGGGACACTCCATGGTGGAAGTCCCAAAATAGATCTGGACAGTCCAATTAAGGGAGGCCACGTGTCGTGAGATCACCCATCTCAGGATTTCGGACTTGGGGATTTCAGAGGTCTCATTGGAAAGAAGTCGGGACACTCCATGGTGGAAGTCCCGAAATAGATCTGGACCGTCAGATTAAGGGAGGCCACATGTCGTGAGATCACCCATCTCGGGATCTTGGACTTTAGGATTTTGGAGGTCTCGTTGACAAGAGATAGGGACACTCCATGGTGGAAGTCTCGAAATAGATCTGGATCGTCTGATTAAGGGAGGCCATGTGTCGTGAGATCACCCATTTCGGGAAATCGAAAATCGAGAATTTGGGAGTCTCGTTGACAAGAGGTCGGGCTCTCGTATTGATAAGTCCCAAAAGAAATAGGATAGAGGTCTTATGAGGAGTGGTCACCTGGATCAGGGCATAGCCAGGAGGGCTAATGTGACAAAGGCCATTTAGAGAAATCGAAAATCGAGAATTCGGGAGTCCCATTGACAAGAGGTCGGGCTCTCGTATTGATAAGTCTCGAAGGGAATAAGACTGCAGTCTTATGAGAAGTGGTCATACTGGCCAAGGCATAGCCCAGGGAGCTAATTGTTGATCGAAGCATGTTCGGCACTTCAGCATTTCGGGGTTTGCAAAGTCGAAAGACTCGACTCGCTTATATCATCGAGTCGTGAAATGCGAAAAGGCACCCAGTTGTTTGTCCTGTGGTCATAATCAACGATCACATGGAGGTGGAAAAAGGGAAGAGCTAGCCTGCGCTAAGCCCCGTAGGACTTTGGGGATTCTGTCCCTCGAGAAAAGGTGAAAAAATTATTATGCCGCAGCAGGTGTGTTACAAATTGGTCTCAGAGCATGGTTACAACACTTGGCCTGCTTGGGCTCATGAATGAGTTGCGCAGAAGCTCCATTCGGAACACTCCTAAAAGGAGTAACCCCCTGTCTTAACCTTCCTAATCAAAAGACGAAGTTAAGAATGAAAACTCCTATTGTGTGTGTACATGTGAAAAATATGAATTATGTATTGGTTATAAATAAACATAAATATTAACTAACAACCAGCGTTTGTCTTTTGCACCTAAGCGGACAATTGGCTGCGGGAAATTACAGACGTATAAAATGGTGACTCACCATGAAGTGGGAGAGGGCTCCCACAATAGAGATGAAGAGTCTGACGAAAGGAGGGCAGTAGGGACCCCTCCAGATCTAGCCAAGACTGTGAGGAGTCTCATGGTCGAATTACAAAGCTGCAAGGCTAACAATGAAAGGATGATGAAAGAACAAGAAAAGCAAATAGAAATTAACGTAGTTTTACTGCAGAGTTTATCCGATCTACAAAGACAAATGCAGCATGAACCTGAAACTTAGAAACATGGTCATATCAGTGGCCACACTAAGAGGAGCACCTCGAAAAAGGTCCACCCCAAAGGTAAAGGACAAGCGTCAGATGATTCCTCTAAGAAGGAAGCTGGCGATTCAGAGGGCTCTTCTAGCAGCAAAACCAGTTCCTATCCCCAAAGGAAACAGAAGAAGCAAAAGTCTTCCAAAGGTCAAAAATTCGAAGAATTCAGAAAAGCCAAACCACCCTCCTTCGACAGTGGAATAAAGAAGGGAGAAGAAACAAAGGCCTGACTGCTTGGACTAAAGAAGTATTTCAGAGTCCATGACTTTTCAGAAAATATGAAGGCCCGAGTGGCCACCTTCAACTTGAACAGAAAGGCTTCCATTTGGTGGGAAGACCTTAAGAATGTGAAAGGGGTTCGCGAAGAGGACCTGTCTTGGGAACAGTTTGAGAAATACTTTTGAAAGAAGTATCTGTCGGAAAAATATTTCGACGAAAAGACTAAAGAGTTTTATGAACTCAAACTGGGACAACTCACTATAGAAGAATATGTCAACAAATTTATTGATTTGTTGAGGTATGTACCTTATATAATAGCGGAAAAGGCAAAGGTGCAATGCTTCATTGGTGGATTTCCTAAGGACTATCGGAATAGAATTGAATTTGATGAGCCAAAGACTCTAGAAGGCACTATTCGAAAGGCAACCTATTGTCATGAACAGTTTGGGCATCAAGCAGAACCTCGCGAAGGATGGAAACAGAAGAATAGTTCAAGATTTTAGAAAAAAGGGGTTTAAATCCCCAGGATTTAAGAACTATAAGAAGAACCCAAGAATGAGCTTCCCAACCCAGAGTATGCACCAGCAGAATTTTCCCTCCTTGAGCGGAAATAAAAATTCTGGACCCATATCAGTGAAGACTGATAACCCAAAGAGAGAACGTTTGAAATGTTGGGGTTGCGGGAAAGAACATCTATTGAGAGACTGTCCACACCGACAACAAAATAGTTGAAGGATTTATAACATCCAGGAAGCTACTACCGTCAATGATGTGGCCAGGAGTGTGCCACAAATCTATGCAGCCTTGGATAATAACCAAGCTGACCACCAAGCTTCGGTGGTGGAAATAGAAGGTATGATTTCCAACCATCTAGTGTCTGTTTTGTTTGACCCTGGTTCAAATTTGAGTTATATAGCCCCTAAATTTTTTGATAAGTGTAAACTACAGCCACAAAAACATACCAATCCATGGTTGGTACAGTTAGCCACTGGCACCAAAAGAAGGGTAGCAAAGGTTATACCATCCTGCCAATTGATGTTGGGTAGATTCCCCACCCAAACAACCCTTAACTTATTACCCCTGGGATCGTATGATCTGTTGATTGGTATGGACTGGCTAGCCGCCCATAAAGCCAGATTGGAGTGTTACCATAAAACCTTAGAATGTGTAAGTAAAGAAGGGAAAAATATAACCCTTTAAGGGATCCGAAAACCTATCTCGGTGAGACAAATATCAGCTCTGCAAATGAGAAAGTATTGTCGAAAGGGATGTCCCCTATATGCAATACAGGTGTTGAAAACAATCGAAGGTGACAAACCAAGCCCTGACGATCACCCTATCCTAAGAGAATACAAAGATGTGTTTTCGGAAGAGGTACGAGGTTTACCTCTGAGAAGGGACATTGACTTCTCAATAGAACTTGCACCAGGAGCGGTGCCGGTGTCTAGGACACCCTACCGGATGAGCACACCCGAGTTAGTTGAACTCAAGTTGCAATTAAAAGAAATGATGGATAAGGGCTATATTCGTCCCAACGTATCTCCATGGGGAGCACCAGTCCTATTCGTGAAAAAGAAGGATGGTACCCTTAGACTGTGTATAGATTATAGGCAACTCAATAAGGTAACCATAAAGAACAAGTACCCCTTACCCAGGATCGATGACCTATTTGATCAATTGGGGGGTGTGTCTATTTTCTCAAAGATTGACTTGAGGTCAAGATACCATCAAGTCCGAATCAAGGGTGAAGACATCCATAAAACTTCCTTCTGAATGAGGTATGGTCACTATGAGTTTGTGGTAGTGCCATTTGGGTTGACCAATGCCCCTGCCACTTTTATGTACTTGATGAACAATGTACTCTGCAAATTCCTAGACAAATTTGTGCTTGTTTTTATTGACGATATATTAATTTACTCCAAGAATAGAAAAGAGCATGAAGAGCATCTTAGACTTGTGCTGCAAGTGATAAGAGAACATCAGCTCTATGCCAAATTCAGCAAATGTGAATTCTTCCATAAGCAAATACATTACTTAGGCCATGTTCTCTCCGAATAAGGAGTAGCGGTAGACCCTGACAAAAACCCCAAAGGATGTTTCGGACATCAGATCCTTTATGGGATTAGCAGGATACTATAGGAGATTTATAAAAGGATTCTCCAAGATTGGTTGTCCAATCATTTCCCTCCAGAAGAAGGGGAAAGAATTCATGTGGACACAGAAATGTGAAGAAATATTTCAAACCCTGAAAAATCTACTAACCCATGCACCCGTGCTGAAGATCATCGATCCATAAGCTGACTTCCTTGTATGCATAGATGCCTGTAAAGAAGGGCTCAGAGGAGTCCTTATGCATGGAGGAAGTGTGATCTGCTATGAATCTCGAAAATTGAATGAGCATGAAGTCAACTACGTGGCCCATGATCTAGAACTCGCTGCCATAGTGCATGCCTTGAAAATGTGGAGGCATTACCTCTTGGGAAGAAAATTTGTACTTATGACAGATCACTGTGGATTGCAATATATGTTTGATCAACCAAATCTCAATGCTAGACAAGATAGGTGGATGGCCCTCCTTAGCGAGTTTGATTTCAAGATCAAACACATTAAAGGAAAATAAAATAGGGTGGTCGATGCCCTTAGCAAAAGTATGAAAACAATTCACCTAGCAACAGTGAGCACCTGCGAGATAGATGTCAAAGAAAGAGTTAGAAATGCATAAGAAACAGATCCCTTCATCCAGACCGTGACCATGTACCTATAGCAAGAACCCGCCGGAGTAAAATATGAAGGCTGCCAGATGACCGAAGGAGGTCTACTCACTTACAGAAGAAGATTTTATATTCCAGATTGTGACGACTTGAAGAGGCTCATACTGGATGAACTACATAAAAGACCCTATTCTGGTCATCCAGGATACCAGAAGATGATCATGGCCATTAGGAAACAATTCTATTGGCCTGGAATGAAGAAAGACATAGCCGAGTACTTGGCCAAATGCATAGAGTGCCAACAGGTTAAAGCGGAACACCGACACCCAGGAGGGTTATTGCAACCTTTACCAATCCCAGAATGGAAATGGGAAACCATCTCCATGGATTTCATCACTGGATTACCAACATCAACCAAATAGAACGATGCCATTATGGTAGTGGTGGATAAATTGAGAAAGTCTGCTCATTTCATCCATGTGAAATAAACTTGCAAGGCAATTGATATCGCCCAGGTATTCATGAAGGAGATATTCAAACTGCATGGTATGCTGAAAGAGATCGTGTCTGACAGAGACACGAAATTTATTCTAACTTTTGGAAATCACTAATGGCTGGTTTAGAGACCAAATTGTTGTTTAGCACCGCCTATCACCCTCAAACCGACAGACAGTCAGAAAGAGTGAACCAAATACTTGAAGACATGCTAAGAATGCATGTAATGCATCAACCCAAGAAGTGGGAAGACTACCTGCCACTAGTAGAATTCGCCTACAACAATGGCTACCAAGCATCCTTAAAGATGAGTCCCTTCGAAGTCCTCTATGGTAGACCGTGTAACACTCCAGTCAGCTGGAGTAATCCCGTAAACAGAATTTCTTTTGGACCTGACATGTTGAAAGAAATGGAACAGCAAGTGACTCAGATAAAACAAAACCTGAAGGTCGCTCAGAACCGACAGAAAAATTATGCCGACCAAAAGAGAACTCCAAGAGAGTTCAAGACAGGAGACCATGTATATCTCAGAGTTAGGCCCAGGAAGAGTTCTCTGAAAATAGGAGCTTGTGCCAAGTTGGCACCTCGGCATTGTGGACCCTTTGAGGTTCTAGATAGAGTGGGACCTGTAGCCTATAGGCTAGCGCTTCCTCCCACAGTCAAAGCACATAATGTTTTCCATGTTTCATTATTGAAGAAATATGTACATGATGCTAACCATATAATTGACTGGTATGTGATTCAGGTGGAACCGGAGGGACAATTTCTACCAGAACCTCAATGCATATTGGACAAAAAGGAAACCCCGCTTCGGAATTGAACCATTGCACAGGTCAAGGTGCAGTGGATACATTTTGGCCCAGATGAGGCTACATGGGAAATGGAGGATGCCATGAAACAGGCATATCTGATTTTGTTTACATCTGTACATGCATGTCAAGTTGATAGATAGAACATTGAGGGCGGTGTTCCTTTAAGGGGGAGGGAATTGTAACACCCTGTTTCTCCCAGTCTATAAAAATAACTATACTGACCAAGTATTGTGGCAAACTCAGAAATGTGAATGTGTGATGTGAATGGACCTTGTCAAAAAGGTCGATGAATGTAAATAATAATATATATACATATATATTGCAGGACTGTTGAGAGGGGATGTGCTGAAACAGAGACCATGATGGTTGAAGAAAGGTGGTGAAAGGCACCTGGAATGGTGGTGTTAACTTCCACCGAAACCAATACCGTATTTGAACTTCACTGGCCCAGAGAACCAAGAGCGGCTCGCTGGCCCCAAATTAAATGACTCGCCAGGTTGGTAGGTAAATGGATCCTCATGAGTAATGAGGGATGGGGGTGAACCGCCCATATGTAGAGTCCTCAAACCTGACCACCGCGAGGAAGATCGTGCCACACGCAACCTCGTCGAAAGGAGAAAAGGCAGGAAGAGTGTGCGATCAGGGGGAAGACGCGAGGGGAAGAGGAGAAGGAAAAGAACTCTGGAAAAATACAGAGTGAGTGATAGCAGAGAAGAAGGAGAGTAACCTTTGTTCTCGGTCATTGGCGAACAGAGACTTAGTCTCGCAGCATCGTGGTCTCAGCTTGGGGGTGGCTAGTGGTAAATCCGTTGGGAGTCGCTAAGCCTACGGTTGGGTGGAAACAAGCACCCCTCTCAGCAGTTGCATTTACACCTGGTGTTATTTATGATAAGTGTTTTATATCTTGTATCTTGAAGTTTATATGTTGATATGTATGCTCATAGTCTGTGCAATTTATGAATGGTTTGAGTATAAGACTGTCTGTGTGGTGTTTTGACCAGAAATGGTGGTTGCATGCTTATAATGGAAAGACCACGTATGGCTTATGTTTTATAAATATCTATTTATATGCATACCAATCTAATTCAGACTTCAAGTCTGTTCTCAGGAAATCTATACCCTTATTTGTCTCTGGTAATACCCTGGATAGATCTCCCCATAGAGACACCCTTCTTGGAAAGCTCACCAAGAACCTGGAAAAGGATTTGAAGGCGCAAGTCTTAGTAACCCTGTATGAGGAAGAATGATCCTCTTGAAAACCCGAAATGGCAGCGTAGGGATAAGTATCGATTAACGGACAAGATCCAATCGGAAGATCTGCGATCATTCACGACTGTTAGATTGGAGGAAGAAACAAGGGCGTTAAATTCCTTGACCCTTTTCCTTTATCTTCATGAGTAGCAAAGAAATTGGGACCGTAGATCCCCAAGGTCCATGGGAGTATCTGGATCATTGGTTTTCCATGTCCAGGGATTAGCGGGAGAGTGCACAATGTGGGACAGATCTGAACCGTCAGATCTTAGTTAGAAAACCCGACAGTCGTTGGATCTGTTAGGAGATGCATGAGGGTTAATCCCTCATGAACAGAGGTGAAAAGAAGATACTCCTCTGAACTCACACATTAGGGGGCATCTGTTATAGCAAGATTTACCTCACCCTATGCAATCTTACACATAAGGCCTTTTTTCATTTCCCCATGCAAACTTTTAATCCCTTTTTCCAAATCCCAGAGATAAAAATACATTTTTTCCACATATATACACCTTGCCTACTATA
>ML854767.1:4317-33031 GCA_009831015.1 Picea engelmannii | reverse complement strand
TGAATATGAAAAATACGATGGTGGTGATGTATTCCTAGGAGATGACTCGAAAACCAAAATCATGGGACATGGAAGGGTTAGTTTGTTGCTAAATTATGGAAGGATTAGAACTCTCCCTAGGTTTCTTCACATTCCAAAACTAGCCACGAGCCTAATATCTATAAGCAAGTTGGTTGATGTAGGTGTGGATACTGTATTGGGAAATGGCACTTGAAAGATGGTACGAGGAACAATGGTGTTGATGAGGGGAGTTCGATGTGGAAATATGTACAAGTTGTTGGGAAGCACTTATACTAATGGGTGTAACCGTTATGTTGTCCCTGAGTAGAGAAATAAAGAAGACAAGTCCAATACTATCCCTAGAAAGAAGACCATGTCGTGGCATCAAATATTGGGGCATATTGGAGAAAAGGGCCTTCGAACACTACATGGTAAAGGTATGGTTGAAGGTATGTCTAATTGCACTCTGGATTTTGATTTTTGTGAAAATTACATATATGGTAAACAAAATCGAGTAATATTCCCATCTCGTGCTACAAGAGCAAACGAAATATTAGAGTTGATACACAGTGATGTGTTTGGATCTGTGCATGTTCCATCACTAGGTAAATCTATGTATTATTTTTCATTCATAGATGATTTCTCACGGAATAGATGGATTTATTTTCTTAGAAATAAATATGAGTTATTTGATAAATTTAAAGAGTTTAAGGATCTAGTAGAAAATTAGACAGAAAATAAAATAAAGGTATTGAGGACAGATAATGGTGGAGAATTATGCGTAAATGAATTCAAAGAATTCTGTAACAAGTGTGGTATAGCAAGGTATAAGACTACTCCATACACACCTCAACAGATTGGAGTTGTAGAAAGGATGAACAAGACACTAATGGAAAAAGCAAGGAGCATGCTTAGTGGTGTTGAGTTAGGACAATAATTATGGGTAGAGGTAGTGGGCACATCGTGTTACCTGGTCAATCGATAACCCTCATCAGTGTTGGATTATAAAACTTCACATGAGGTATGGACTGGTAAGAAACCGTCTCTTGAACATCTCAGAGTGTTTTGTTGTGATTCTTATGTACATGTTCCAAAGGAAAATAGGAGTAAGCTTGATAATAAAGATGAAAAGTGTATCTTTATTGGTTATAAATATGGTGTGAAAGGTTATAAGATTTGTAACCCATAAAATAAGAAGACTTTTTACAGTCGGGATATTGTTTTTAGAGAGGTGAAAGATGTTCCCAAACAGGAATCGCTACCAAGGAAAGAAGAACCTGAGAAGATAGAGTTTGATTTAGATGATGCAAAATCTGAATCAACTGAGGAAGATGAAGCAGAAGAAGAAGAACCAGTATTGAGGAGATCAGTGAGGGAAAGAAGGAAACCAAAAAGGCATGGTCCACCTAATTTTCATTCTAAGTTTTATTTATTTATTACTGATGATGATCCCAAAACTGTCTAGGAAGAAGTGAATTCAGAGGATAGTAAACTATGGAAGACATCCATGGTTGAAGAAATGGATGGCTTAAATAAGAATGAGGCATGTGATCTAGTTGAGTTGCTAGCTGGAAGAAAATTTGTTGGTAGCAAATGGTTGTTTAAGAAGAAGTTTAATGAAAAAGTAAAAGTGGAGAAATAAAAATCTTGGTTATTAGCAAAAGGTTATTCCCAGGTAGAGGGAATTGATTTTGGTGATATTTTTTCTCCTATTGCCAAGTTAACTTCTATTAGATTTATTTTATCTATTGTTGTTTCTTTTGATCTTGAAGTGGAACAAATGGATGTGAAGAAAAACTTCCTACATGGGGATATGGAAGAGGAAATCTACAAGAAGCATCCGGAAGGATTTGTAGTGAAGGGAAAGAAAGAGTTGGTTTGTAAGCTAAAGAATTCACTATATGGTTTGAAGAAATCACCTAGGATGTGGTACCAAAATTTTGACACATACATACTTGGATTGAGATTTGTGAGAAGCAAGGTTGATCATTGTGTATATTCCAAGAAGTTTGGTAATCACTTCATTTATGTAGTGTTATATGTTGATGACATGTTGCTGGTAGGAAATAACATGTATGTTCTCAAGGAGGTGAAATCACAACTATCCTCCAAATTTGACATGAAGGATCTTGATGCTGCTACCTTCATTGTGGGAATGGAGATTAAAAGAGATCGTGCAAACAGGAAAATCTGGTTGAATCAAAGAAAATATGTTGAGATGATATTGTATAGTTTTAATATGCATGGAAGTAAACCGATCAAGGTTCCTATTCCTATAGGTGTAAAGTTATCTGCAGATCAGTGTCCCAAGACACAGGAAGAAGAAGATGACATGTCCCATGTTATGTATGCCAGTACAATTGGGAGTTTGATGTATGCAATGGTATGTACTAGACTAGACATTGCACATGCAGTGGGAGTTTTGAGCAGGTATATGTCAAAACCAGGGAAGGAGAATTGGACAATAGTAAAGAGGGTGTTCATGTATTTGCGTGGGACCACTAGTTATGGATTGTTCTACCAAGGAAGACCAAGATTGGACAGAGTGTTGGAAATACATGGGTTTGTTGATGTAGACTGGGTTGGGTATCTGGATCATATAAGATCTACAAGTGGGTATGTGTTTAAACTATTTGGAGGAGAAATAAGTTGGATGAGAAAATTATAGGTTGTAGTGGCACTCTCAACTACATAAGTTGAATACATGGCAGCCACTCATGCAAGCAAGGAAGCAGTATGGTTACAAAGATTGTGTTCAGGTATTGGGTTGGTGAAACAAGCACTGAGATTATATTGTGACAGTCAAAGTTCAATATTCATGGAAAAGAACCCTTCTTATCATTTGAAGACAAAGCATATTGATGTTCAGTATCACTTTGTGAGAGACATGGTTGAAGAAAAGAAGGTGTTGCTGGAAAAGGTTGAAACTTTGAAGAATGTTGAAGATTCATTGAAAAAGTATGTGAGAACGACAATTTCTCCTAGTGTAGAGTAACAATGGGAATTTCTACCCTATATTGTTAACTATGTAATCTTGTGAACCCATGTATGCAAAGAAAACAACAAGTGGGAGAATATTGGGTACATGTTATATTCTTTGCATGTGTGTGTGTGGATGCGTCATATTCGACAATTGCATTTGACGATCCCAACTTCCTTAACTCTTTGTGTCATGGGAGTTGGGTTCTTTCCTAGGGGGGTCCCAGTGGGGTAAGGATCCCCCCACCTTGGTTATGCCCAACTCCCCAAAATTGTTTTTTGGGTGGTTTTTATTATTTCTAGCGGTTTTCTAAATTAATCTTGGATTAAGGGATTAGGGTTTTGGTAGCTAAGCAATACCTAAAATATTTTATATATTTCATTTTGAATGGTGAAATTAATACAATGAAGAGTTGAAAGGTGTGACACCAAGGAAGGCTGGTTTTCTCCCAGTTAAGGGTTTCCAATGTAAATCTTTGTGTACTATATGTATGAGCCATTGATTGATTTCTGTTTTTCTTAGGAGAATCTGTATGTATTGCTTTAATTCACATGTTCAAAACTTACAAGGATTGCATAAGGTAGTGGCTCATGCAACAATGTCCCCTTATGAAAATGTGATCTCAATGATCCTCAAGCACATGGACCTTCACAACCGATACATATTCGATGCTAAGGGGGAAACCATTGCTTTGTTCAAAGGAAGAGATCTATACAAGTGTTATCATTTGGAAAAGTGAACCCGATCACTGAATGAGGAACTTATCAACAGGTTCCCACATAAGGAAAATGACTTATTCAAAATCAAGTACAAGACAAATAAATATTTCAAGCTCAGACCATCTGGCGATTATCCTACCACTACGCTAAGAATGCCATACCAATACATGATGACAATGTTGTGTTGACTGTATGTGGAGCAAGTTGCTTCTAAATTCACTATGTCCCTAATTCCCTTGACCTACAATTATGATGATCAAGGGTTGTCATTCAATTGGGTTGATATCCTATCAACAAGTTTAGCAGAGTCCATCACAACTGTCAAAGAGGCCGAACTCGGACAATTCCCAATTTTTCACATGGACTCTTATCTATTGGATATTATGTGCATACCCCATAAATATCTGAATATGGGTTGGTCTTGGAAACCAATAGACCCATCCATACATATCTACTGCAAGGTTCTCCTAGAGCACAAATACATGAATGAATATCAAAATATATGTGATCACTTTTTGGTACCTCTTTATGAACTCATCTTCGGTGCACCAACTCCCTGTATGATCCATAAAGCATTGGAAATAATCCAAAATATTGGAGACCGATACCTTATAGAGAATGGAAATTATATCTGGGTATACAGAGCCACCAAATCTTCCCATTTTTTCCCAAGATTTGTGCCTGACAGATTAGTTCTTCAAGAAATCACATATCAAACTGTGATTTATGGAGTCAGGGAAACACTATATCGTGATAATAAGGAAATATGGCCCCCACTACCACTTTGGGTAAGATATTATTCATTTGGGAGCATCAAGTAGATCCAGGAATAAATGGACACATTATTGTCATTCCACTTTGGAGAAGAAAGGTTCTATAGAAATGAACCAAAGAAAGTGGTCAAGGAACATTGCAATAAGTACAAACACCCATGTGAATACACTTTGGCCACATGGGAGGAAGAGGAAGTTCACTACGATGCCAAGACATATGATGAAGTTATCACCAAAAGGAAAGGAAAACCCATAGGAAGGATCACTAATTAAGAGAAATCTCTTGAATGAGCACAAAGAAGAGACGAAGAAGATGCAACATCAAAAACATACATTGCAACTACATCTACACATTTCAAATCATCTAAGGAGGAGGAACCAACAACTGAAAAGAAAATAAGGAAGAAGGAAAAGGTCCAAAAGAAGAAGGAGGATGTTGTTAAGAAGAAGAGAAAGATTGAAGAACCCAAGGAAAAGGTAGAAGCTGAAGAAAAATAAACGACAACGATAACAAAAGTAGAGAAAAAGGTTGCAGTTGAGAAAGAAGTAGAGGATGAAAGAGTAGAAAAAACAGCAGTTGAAAAGGAAATAGCATAATAGAGAGAAGAAAATGAAGTTTCATCTAAGGTAGCTGAAGAGAAGCAATAGAAAAATGATTAAGAGGCTCTAAAAATTATGCCTCACCAATGGACATTGACCTCTCGAAAACATCAACATAAGTTTTGAGTGATCACCTTCAAAAAAGAAGAATGGATTTGGGAATTTACATGCCATGCAAGCCAAGCAAAGTGGAGAACTTGAAGAATCTCATATATGACAAAGACACTGGAAGGATTGTGCAGTAGCAGATCATGAAGGTATCGGTCACATGGGGAAATCCATTAGAATTCCTCATAGAGACCACTATGAAGAAATATTCCATCCAAGATCCACTCTCCAAATCATCCACTAGCACTGGATTCACCACAGAAACAGAGCAGAACCTTTAGAAATTGTTCTGCCAAAACCAAGAAAAGGATGTTAGAATTGAGAACTAGAAGAGCATCTTAGGAATGAAAAGAAATATGAGGGAATATTAAATGAATTCAAATCATGTTCTAAAAAGGGAAAGGAATAACTTGAGGAGACCTTCACAAACATGTATTCCCATCTTCATGTCTTCCAATAGATATTAGCCAACATAATGGATCAACATAGTCTAGTGGAATTCAAGAATTTCCAACTCGCCATCATCCAAGAAGAATTAGATGAAATATAAAGATTGATCATTGAGAATATGGATTCTCCAACCGATATTCCCCATCCCTTAGAGGTGGAAAGGAGAATTGACTATGCTTCCCTTGGTCGATGCCAGCAAGATGGGAAGAGAGTAGAAAAAGAAAACATCAAGATCGCTCACGCTATGTATGAAAATCCACAAAGTAGTGAAAGACTTGACACATAAGAGTCATATTCCTCCCATCAAGGAACTTATAAAAACCATTTCAATGGAGCATCTCCTTGAAAAAATATAGTAACACATAAACTAGAGACAAGAGAAACTTGAAGAAACTACCAAAGTAACAATTGGGTTGATGGAGGAACACCTTGTCCAACTGACCAAAGTTCAAATGATGATTCAAGAATTCATGGCCACCATGGAGAGAGACATGAAGACTCTAAATGACAACTCTTCCTCCCATGAAGATGCTCTCGAGGAACTTCTATAGAACAAGATCATATCAATTGATGACCAATACAAATTTTGGGTAGCCTACCTCAAAGACAAAGGTGCATGAATAAGATAAGATAGAAAATTCAAATTTTCTAACAACTATATTCTATTTTGTCTTTTTCCAACTACCCTCAACTTTTTCTTTATTCTTACACATTTCAATAACCAGTGAGGGAGAATTTGGAAGGTTTTTATAAATGCTTCTTGTGGAATTCAAGAATACATTTCCAATAGTTACTAGAATTTTTGTAAATAAAGGAAGAGGCCCATTTTGAAAGGGATCTTCAAGAATTGTACATTCACTAAACTATTTTAGAGAAAATAGTATGTTAACTAAAATTGAGAAGCCCTCAAGGCCATTTTTGATAGAGAGAATAACTTTTGTAAATTGTTGCTTGCTGTGAACTACTGTCAATAGATTGTGTACTATTTACATGTGTTGTAAGAATATATTTTTCCTATATATTTTTCTTATGCAAATTGATATCATTCTCATATCTTTGCTATTGTTTCTTATGTTTTGTCCTGAGAATATGAGTTGCTTATGTATGTTATAGCATGATTTAGACTAATCTAGTTATGTATTTCCATACATTTGTTGTCTAACTTTTCTAATTCATAATAGCTATCCGATTGAAGTTATTTGTAGAGATTAGTTTCATTTTGAACTACTCATCTGATTATTGTAGATTATTCCTTGCTAGGATAAAATAGATTAGATTTATTTCTGCAAGTATTTATATTTCATTTTCATTTCCATATGTATTCATAACCATCCAATCACCCCTCATAACAAGTAATGGCAGCCGCGCTGGAATCCAGATGGGTATCCTAAACCAAGAGGTGCATAGTCTAATTGGGACCATGTACCGGGGAGTACCCATTAATGTTAAAGGGTAATTGTTCCCCATCAATAGAATTGGAACTAGAAGGAGGGCATGATTTTGCATGGATAGCATAAACTCAGACAAACTCTCAACCAATCCTTTGAAAATATTCATGTTCAAAAACATTTCCGGCTTATCCCTTCCAAACAAGACGTTACCTTTGAAGATTCAATTCCTACATTTGAGAGTGATTTTGCGAGCCATGAAGCCCAAACCGAAGCTTGGTATCCCATCCCAAATGAACAATTTTCTTAAATGCATCGCATCACACGCTCATACGCCAAATTACTTGGCCAATTACCAACCACTTCAACACTCCCTAGGAGGATAGCTACCCATGTAAGATGACCTAATAATTAGAACAATGTTAGGGTTCATTTTGTAGAATAATTAATCGAAAATACTCTGCAGGCCATACCGATACCCTTAGAGCAGATTCCTTCCACACCTCCTAGTCCTACTCCTCTTGGTTCAGAAAAGAAATTTTGATGGTGAACATTCATGATCTGAGTTCGATGGTAGAATGGGTGAAAATCAAAATAAAATACATTTGATCCCACCATGGATGTCCCAAGGTGTTGTGAACATAGTTGAACCTTTACATGAATTACCTAAATGTCTAGAGAGACTTCTCCAAAAATTCAACCTGGGAAAATCTAGCTCACTGGAAGATCATGTAAAGAATTTCTTTCTAGCCACCCATCTCCTTGAATTTCTTTATAGAGACATGGTTTGTAGACTCTTTCCCTACACCTTTGAGAATAAGGATTCTATATGGTATTTTGAACTCCCACCTGGATCTATAACTAGATGGAATGAATTCAAAAAATTATTCATTTGAAGACTCGGGGAAGAGAAAACTCCTGCAACCCTATTCAAAGAACTAGTGTCCTTAAAGATGGAAAATAAAGAGAGAGTAAAGGACTTCAATCAATGCTTCACTACAATCCTCAACAAATTCACTGCCAAAATTGCTCCTTTGGAACCCTTGGATGTCGAATATTGTACTTCAACATTGCTTCCCTCTATTGGAATATCCTTTATACGAGCTCACAAGGTTTCTTTAGCTCAAAATTTTGAAGAGGCTAAAGTTGTTAAGAAATAATTGATTTCTTTAGACAACCACCTCATATATGAAGAAACCAAATTGGCTGGGAAGAAGCCCTTAATATTGACTAAACCCCCTGAGAAATAACCCAAAGGCCTAGGCAACATGGTTAAGTTGGTTAAGAAGATTTCAAATGAAGTTGTAGACCTTAATAAAAACACCGGTGAAGGGTCTTAAAAGACTAGACCCTTATGTCCATTCTTCAAAAGGAATGACAACCCATTGAAGCCTCCAAAAGTCCCACATATCACTCTAAATCTAGATGACTTTGACATGGACAATTTATGTCCATACCACTAGTAGAACCATTATGAAAAAACATGTCCTCAGTGGGTTAACTCTATGAACTTGGTCATTAACCAGTTGTTAGATCAACAAGAGAATGATGATAATCAGACCAAGGAAGCATAAAATGAAGAAACCACTCAGGAATATACCATGTTTCTATGGGATTGGTGTATCAATTTAGATTAAAAATAGATTGAAGAATTTTCCATGGTAGATACATAAATCATAAAACATTCCCCTTGAGATTACAACTTATGCAACAAATGTGTTGTTCCCAACACTCCTCTCCCCTAAAAAACCATAATTTCTCTTAGAAGAATAACTCCTCCCTCTCATACTCAAAAGGAAAACACCCCTACACCAGCTAATAGTAGAAAACCAAGTACTTCAACCCCAACAACAACCAATAATAAACCTAGTGCTCCAATAGTCAACAACAAATCCAACACCTCACAACCAAGCAAAACAACAATTAAACCTGAAGCTCATGCTTTGGAATATAATTTTATTAATTCTTTGAAGAAAACCAAAGATAACATTTCTTTGTATGATATATGTTCACTTCCTCAACAACATGATCTAATTCTTAACACTTTCAATGCCAATGACTCTCAAAACAAGGCCATTTTTGTAGCCGACAACATTTCCAAAACAATTGAAGAAAAGGAAGATAGCAAAGTTGAAATCAAATCTACTATAAATGAGGCTAGTATAGCCTCGCATTCAAGGTCATAGGTTTCACCCTCTCTACTTACATTTGAAATTTTCAATTTTAATGTGTATAACTGTTTAGCGGACTCTGGTGCTTTCTCTAATATCATTCCATACTCGGTCTTCCAAAGAATCAATGTTGTCCCACAAATGAGTACTACCATAATCATACAATTAGATAGATCCAATATTAAAGTAAAAGGTAAACTTAGAGATGGTAGGATTAGGTTAACATCTAATCCTAGAGTACATTAGGTAATTGATATAATTGTTGTTGACATTCCAAAAAGTTATGGTTGTCTGTTAAGCAAGGACTAGTCTACAAAACTTCAAGGTTATTTCTCTACAGATTGGTCCCAATTGTGGCTCCCATACAAAGTAAGCCAAATCATATCTAGGTGAATAGTGAGGTTCATATTAAGCATATAGTAACATAACTCAAATTTAATAACGATCCCATAATATTTTCCCATATTTTTTGGGGATATTATTTTTTAGAGATTGACCATGGTTTCTATGAAGCACAACCATCTCCAATTCAAGCAAACACATGGTAAAAAATCCTTCAACACACTCAGACTGAAGCTAATGATTGTACTATATTAAAAATGAATGGTTTTGCGTAACTAACTCAAATTTACACACTAACATGTGGACACTGTTCTTTGATGGATCCATATATAAGGAAGGAGTCGAGACCATCCTTATCGATCCTAAACAATGTAATACTCTTATATCCTATCATATAGAGTTCAAATGCATAAAAAATAATATTGAATATGAAGCATTGGTCCAAGTTATGAAGACAACCATCGATATTAAGGTAAAATTCCTTGGAGTGTTTGGTGATTCAT
Organism: Picea engelmannii; assembly: GCA_009831015.1. NCBI lineage: Eukaryota > Viridiplantae > Streptophyta > Pinopsida > Pinales > Pinaceae > Picea > Picea engelmannii. The sequence continues at coordinate 22,997 of ML854767.1, read as the reverse complement.
AGATAATTGTCCAATAGGTAAGAAACACTATTCATTGGCTATCTCCCCACTTAAAAGGTTATCAGCATGAGGTATGGAACTTTACATATTCCTTTGAAGTATTCAATATTACTTCTATACCTCATTGTGAAAATGTTGTTGCAGATACTTTGGAAAATGCAACATCTAGATTCATGCCCCTTAATAACATTTTTTTCTGTTGAAATCATTTTCATGCCTTCTATACCGGATAACATCATGAAATCGATAATGTTCAATAATGATACTCATATCATAAATTTTCTCAAGAACACCGACATGTTCCAGGACTCAATGATAGATGATGAAGTGCATGAGCAGGATCTTTGGGACTACCAGTATGAAGCAAGTAAGATAAAAGCTAATTGTGTCTCGAATAATGTGTTATCCCTTGAAAATTTGTTTGATCTAAAGACTAAGTTCAAAAAGCCTATAAATCCAAAGAAAAACAACTCCATGATGATGCACATTCTAGCGAATATAGGGACCCCTGAATAACCCAAATACATCAATATTGGCACTTGTTCAAAGGAAGAGAAACACAAATTCATGCAAATATTCAAGAGATATCGAGATGTATTCTCTTGGACATACAAATATTTGAATACATACGAAACATGTATTATTCAACACGTGATTCCTATAAAAGAAGGTGCCAAACCATTTCAACTAAAGTTAAGGAAAATACATCCAACTCTTGAACAGTTTATTGAAAAGGAATTGAAGAAATTTTTGGATGCCTGGATTATATTGAAAGTTTTCCATTCCACCTGGGTGTCTAATATGGTACCTATAAGGAAGAAATCGGGGGAGATTAGAATTTGTGTATATTTTTGAAATTTAAATCGAGCTTATGACAAGGACAATTAACCAGTTCCCCCATGGAACAAATCCTATAACTCATCTATGATTCTGAAATGTTGTCTCTTTTGGATGGGTTTTCTGGTTACCATTAGGTTCTTGTAGCATAACCAGACCAATTAAAGATCACTTTCAGGACAAAGTGGGGAATATTTTCATATCACAGAATTCCCTTCGGCCTAATCAACGTTGGTGCTACCTTTCGTATGGAAATGGATATATATTTTAAAGGTATGATCGGTCACAGTGTGGTGATTTACCTTCATGATGTCACAGTTTATTCAAAAAAGTGAGTTGATCACCCGAAACATTTGAAGCAGATTTTTGAAAGATGCAGAAAATATGGTAATTCTCTAAACCCAAAGAAAAACATATTTGTTGTTTCAAAAGGTAAACTACCAGGGCATATTATTTCGAAGGATGGGATTTCAGTTGACCTGAAATGAACCAAATCTATTATGCATATCCTCCTCCACACAGGAAAAGGTCTATGTAGTCCTTTTTTTTGGGAAAATCTATTTTGTGATAAGATTTGTTCCATATTTTCCCGAAATTTTTAAACCTCTTCAATAGATGATGAAGAAATACATTCAATTCAAATGGACATCTGTTGAAAAAGAGGCCTTTTAGAATGTCAAGGCCACAATAGTGGCTTCTCCCACTCTTCAACGTCCTGATTTTACTAAATACTTATTTTTGTATGCTTTTTCTTCTGACCATTCTATTACAACAATGCTCACTTAGAAGGACCAACATGGGAATGAGTTACCCATAGATTTTATGAGCACGAGACTCCAATGTGCAGAACTAAATTATCCATCGGTAGACAAGAAAGTTTTTTTTGTCCACAAATCCATTAAACAATTCAGACTTTATATATTGAAAAACCACACCAGGGTGATCGTCCCACACTGGAAGGTCAGATATCTCTTTGTGAAGAGGGAACTGAGTGAGAGATGAGGAAACTAGATGACTGATTTACAAGAGTATGATCTTGAATTCAAACCAACAACCATCATTAAAGGTCAAGGACTATGAAAGATACCAACTAGAGTCACAAATTATGAGGATCAAGAAGAATATGGATGGAAAGAGGAACCAACTCTCTATACACAAAAAACCCCTTATATTTCATCAATTGAGAATTCATGGTATAATGATATCAAATACTATATTCAACATGTCACCACTCTTGGTTATATTTATGCCAAAAAAGGAGAGCGCTAATTCTGAAGTGTGCACAATATCAGTTGGTTCATGGTATATTGTTCAGGAATAATTATGATGGATTTCTGCTCCGATGTATCGAGAAGAAAGACACCAACAAGGTTCTCAAAGATATGCACGATGGACCAACTAGAGATCATTTTTCGGGAGAGACCACAACACAAAATATATTAAGAGATGGGTACTACTGACCAACAATATTCAAGGATGTTCATTTTTACTCTCAAAGCTACAATATCTACCAAAAGTCAATCGGAAGAGATATCAAGGTAGCTATTCCACTTCATCTTGTTTTTTTTGAAGAACCTTTCGAGAAATGGGGACTATACATAATTGGTGAGATCAATCCTCACTCATCTAAGAAGCATAGGTATATTATAACTACCACTGATTATTTTACTTGTTGGATGGAAGCAATACCATTAACCAAGGTAAAAAATGAAGTGTCAATAAATTTTATTGAACAACACATTATGACCAGATTTGGAGTACCCAACACGCTCGTATTTGATAATGCTACATATTTTTCATCACTTAAATTGACTAAGTTTTCTCTAGAAAAGGGGATCATTTTAAAATATGCATCCAACTATTACCCTCAAGGAAATGGTCCGGCTGAATCCACCAATAAGAATATGATCCACATCCTTAATCGAATTGTAGTCAACCAGTAGAGGAATTGGCACAATGATTTACATACTACCCTCTGGTCTAACTGCATTACCCCCAAACCATCTATAGGGACCTCTCCTTACTTTCTTCTTTATGGGAAAGAGCCTGTCGTTCCTTCAAATATCTATCTCCCTTCCCTTCATCTTACATAATAGTCATGCGGGAGTGAGTGCCCTATCATCCAAAGACACATTAACACCTTGTTAAACCTAGAAGAGAACCACGCCAAAGTGAATAATAGATTTGAATCCCACCAACAAACTATTAAACATTGGTTTGATAAAACATTTGCTGGCAAGAAAGACTTTTCGGTTGGCAACTTGGTCCTCAAATGGTACAAGCCACTTGAAGACAAAGGAAAACACTCAAAGTTTCAACAATTGTGGCCAAGTCCTTTCGTAATCAAAGAAACGATTGGCCTAGGAACCTACTGGATACAAAATCTTGAAGGGAATGTAGAACTCCTTCATGTCAATGGCCAAATCCTAAAACATTACATCAGTTATCCTTTGAGGTAGCTTTCCCTTGTACGCAAATAAAGAGTTTTCTTTCTCACCTTTGATTTCCTACTTAGTTTTTCTTTCCCTTTTTGCACATTTCTTTCTCTGTTTTATGCTTTTCACTTTTGTTTGTTTGATTCTAGATAATTTTCCTTTTCTCTCTTTTAAAAGTTCTTATCTCGGATTTCTCATAGAATTTTGTGTCTTGGATTTGAATTGGATTTTAATATGTGACACATTGGTATCGAAATCTTGGAAATATTCATTTTGATTTCTAGACATAACTTCATATCTACCTATCTAACATTGTTGTGAGCTATTCCAAGTCAGACCTAGTAGAGGAATGTATTTCATTAACATACACACATTAAATACAACAAGGATGTGTTAGCAGTCACACCCATAAGAAAATATTGTGTTTGTATGAAACTAAATGGAAACTTCCTTGGAAACGCATTTCTAGTACTCAGGGCATGTTGATAAGGGAGTTAGCTCATTGATAATCGAGTTGGAAAATATCACTTTCATAGGTGTCATCCAACATTCTTTTAAATGAAAGTTGGAACCCCCCCATCCACCTCTCTCTAAATTTAAGATAATCGTATTATAAAGGTAAATTCTTAGGGAAAGGAATTCTAGCTCATGTGGGACATACAATTATCTTCGTTGGGGATATGGACACTCACTGGCAGTAGAGAAAGAATAGGGAAATGCATAATCAACTTGTATTTTTTGCATTCCTAATGTATCATTTCCTTGTACTTCTCTTTCCTTCTTGAAGCAATCCAATTCAAAATATTATACTATGATACTTTATCTACTTTGCACGTGGTCTTGACCTCTCCCTTGCATCATATAAACTTGTCTCAACAAAATTTTTGTTTGTTAAAAAATCTGGGTACTACTCATTCTCCCTTGGGTCATGCATTGCAAGTGTATCCTTCTTAGAAGTTTTATGTTTAGATATCATTCTATATAGATTCATGGATTTACACAGTGTTTTTCCATTTGTTGTGCTAGGCATCAACACCTTCCATTTTTCTTATATTATTTCTTGTAAAGTCATTTTAACCAAGAAAATGGGACTCCTCTTTTTTGACTCAGGAACATTTTATCTTGAGAAGAGATACCTCGACTCTTCGACCTTCATAAAAATATTCTCATCCCTATTTGATCAAGATTTCTCTATTTTGCAATTCATTTTGGTTTTTTTTGTTTTGTTTAACTTAGTATTTTAAAAGACAATTTATTACATATAAGAAAAGTTCTTCTAATATCCTTCAATATATATCATAGAAGTTATTCTAAAGTCCTCTGATACAACTAGAGCCTATTTTGTTTTTTTAGTCGACATTGTCAACATACTTACCACCATATCTTCCAATTCCACCGAATGGGATTCCATGATCCTCACTGGTTCAACCGAAAGAGTTCCAGGAAAGTCTTTTGGTCAATTTAGCTTTTATGGACACACTTCCCAACATTTTCTCTGGTACGCTCCAGAGAAGTTACCACTAATCCCACCGATGCAAATAGAGGATTTCACAAAAACACCTCAAAGGATTTCACTCTGTCCCTAATGCCCCTGATCTACTGTTGTGCCGATGCAGGGTCATGCTTCAATTGGGGCGATATCCTATTAGTAAGTTTAGTAGAGTCCATAAAAGTTGTCAAAGATACTGAAACTGGAAAATTCCCAAGTTTTCACATTGTAATACCCCAAGACCGAGCCCCTGTGAAATGTAATGATGTTTGTAGGCTGGTGAGCCAAGTAATTATAAGTTGGTAGGTGTATTTATTAGGCTGAAGAGCCTAGATTCTAAGGTCAATTGGCCTGGTTTTTTTGTATGTAATTATGTAGATTATTAATAAAATACATCGTTGCGGTAGACCGACCATGAAGAAAGGGTTATGGGGGAATAAGCTCCACTAGGTAGGGAAATGAATGGGGATGAGAGACTAGGAAAGAGGGGTTAAGATTGAGAGCTTAACCTAATGGAATATTATAATGTATTCCTGAAAAGTACTAAAGTTGGGGGAAATTAAACCCAGTTATCCTAAGTCTCTTTGAGGAGAGGAACAAACTTCAAGTGGAGAGGAGCATGCTCTTGGAGATCAGAGTGTCACCCAGGACACATGCAGATTTATGTGGGAAGTTCCACCTTTTTTAGGGTGGAGGAACCATTCTGGTCACCTTTCAGAGGAGTTCTCTCTCACCATTGCAACTCTCTCATGATTCTGCAGGCTGACCATTCTCACCATTTTCCTTGCTCGCTCACAAAATTCTGACTAGTTTGGCCATTTATTTTCCCACGAGTTCATCCTCAACATGCTGGCCATCCCTTGTGCAGTTCACATACGCATTGAACAAGTACACAGCTAGAGTCCTTTCCACCTTTGTGAACCTTTGTAAATTGTTGAGTCGTCCCCTTGCCTTACACGATTTTGGTGGTTTTGGATTGAAGAGGTGGGTTGTCAGGCCCGTGTTTGAAGAAGCAGGTTGTCAGGACTATGAGAAACTCTCTCCAGGTGAGAGATTTTGATGGGAAGTAATTTCTCCTGGAGGGAGTCCAGTACTAACTACGAAGATATGAGAATTCCTGATCCGACCTGTTGTTGAAGACCTGGAAGGGAAGTGGAGCAGCCGACGGACTGTGGAACAGTGAAGGTGCATATTCCTGGGGTGGGACAGGCATGTGGGGAATGAGATTCTGTGAGAAGTGGGTGTAAGTAGGCTCCTTGGAGAGAATCCTTCCAGTTGCACAGTGCATTTCCTGTAGCCTCAACCTAGGTCTAGGATTCCTTTTCCTTGGGTGGAATTTAGTCCCAGCTCGGGGGTGACCCACTATTCAGCATCATGAAAAGTGTGGTCTAAGGCTGGGAAGTTCATGGAAGGTCTGCACATAGTTGGTGGTCATCTATTCAAATATAAGTACCAAATCTATGTTGATTGTATGTGGTGTGATTGTACATTTTTATAACTTGATGAGCAATGCCTAGATATATCATATATGTTGTATGTGTAGGCTTACTGTTAATTCCACATTAATCTGTGTATGGTTAGAATATGTTGTCTCTATGCATATAGTGTCAGAATGTTTTAATGTTATTTTTGCATGAATAAGTAGCATGAACATAATGCTATAACTGTTATTTGCATTAGATATGCATGCATATAAATTTACAAAATGGTATCAAAGATAAGAGAGATGTCCTATAGTGATGTTGCCTGACCTGTTGGTGGCTGGGGACGTAGAAAAAAGGTATCATAGATAAGAGAGACATCCTGACGTGACGTTTCCTGGCCTATTGGTGGTTGGGGATGTTACAAAATGGTATCAGAGACAAGGTTTCAACACTAAGGCTTGATGGGCCATGTTAGTGGAAGTTGACGCAAAAGTTTCGGAAAATAATTGTTGTCGAAATGGTCACAACCCAAGTTCAGAGCCCATGGTTTCTACCAGGAACCTAGATGGACCACGAATGAGAAATTCGACGAAGAAATTCCAGAGAATTTTGAGGTAAAGAGTGCCAAAAGGGAATTGAAAGAATAATTAGACTGTGTTCGGAAACACAGGAGGTGTAACAAGTTTAAGAAATGGCGACAGAGAAAGAAATCACAACATTCGTGGTGTTGGGCTGTTAGATCTACGTGAGAGAAAGATAAGCCATCAGATCAAGCAAAGATTAAGTCATGACCGTGAGATATCATAGAGGGGAGATCGAAAGTGGGGAGCCATTGCGGAGATCTGGAAGGAAATTAAAGAGATAGTAAGTTGAGACCCCACAATCCCTCAGGATCGTTGATCTTTCTCGATCAACAGATCAACAATGGATATCGATCCCACTACGTATGAGCATCTTCGCATTGCGGAGATCAGGAAGGAAATTAAAGCATGAGAAAGTTGAGTTCCCGCAGTCACTCCTGACCGTTGATATTCATGGTTCCTTAAAACATGATTGTCAATCTTGCAAAGTGAGATAAGTGCCCAAAGGTTAAGCCGAGGTCAAAGCTCTTGGTCATGGGTAGAGAAGATAGAACGAACTTCATACAAGTCCTGTCCATTGGTCCAAGCTTGAGACATGTGTCAAAAGATCAACTTGTTCGAGAATTTGGCGTCCGGGAGAAATGGAGTGTGTTGATCCGCAAAATCATGAAGTCCCGTAGCCCGGAGTTCATTCAGACTGTTCATCAAAGGGACATGTATCGACAGATCGACTTGTTTGGGAATTCAGTGTTCGAGAGAAACGAGGCATGCTAAGGTGAAATCTCTCAAATCCCAAAGTCCCAAAGTGATGTGGCCTGCCAACGTCACTAGGGATGACGTGGACACATGGGATGTGTGCCACATGTCAGAGAGTTAAGAACCCTTATAATATATAAATGCAGTTAGAACATGACATATGTCACTCGCCTGATTGGACCACGTGTCGGCTTCATGTGTACTACCACGTGGTGCTCCTAGTGGTAGAACAAGGTAGTTAAACTTGGCGAAGAAGTTAGTTGGATCAGGCCCCCATCAACTTTGATCACGATCTATCAAGATCGATGGCTGAGCGACATTGCGAGGATTGAAGTTGTGTGGAAGATAATTTTGTAAGGTGGTCCTGCAATCCAAACCATGTTTCCCAGGTGGGGTATGTGTCAGTGTGGGGACAATTGCAAAACGATCGGCGGGTTACTCCAAAATGCCAACCCATGTTCCCACAATTTGAAAAGTACTAAAGTTGATGTGACGTTTTTGACATATATTAGTTTAAGCACAGAAACCGTGGGCCCCATTGGGTGCGTAGTGCCAGATCGTGAATTCTGAAGACTTGACACTCCAGAAGAAATGGTGCATGAAGGAATGTGAACCGTAGATCCGTCATTCTTCGCGTGCTCTACAGTTCGTTGTTCTGTGATATTGGGATGTGCAGAAAAAGGGAAACCTCTAAATCCCAAAGCACAAAGTTTTAGAGCTCTGGATAAGCGCCCAAATCATAAGCGTTGGGTCACAACCATGGTCCCATGTGAACCAAGGGCTCAAGAAAAATGGGCTAATGCTCAAAACATGTTGTAGAATAGAGAAAGGCTTAGAGATAGAATCCCTAGGGGTTATTGACCGACTAAGACCTGCAGAAAATGGAATCTGATATTGTTTTTGTTGAATCGGATTGGTTTATTCTGGAAAATTATTAAATTCTGAGAGCCTGACAAAACTCGGTTGATTGCACATTTTGCAGAGTTAACAATTGTCAAAACCGAACCAAATTGCTGCAAAGTGTAGAGAAATGGGGAAGGCACATGGTGCTTACAGTTCGGAAAATGAAGTTAGAGGAATGGATGTCCATTTGGGAGTTGAAGGATCAAACTCCAATGGGCATGGAGAAGAGGTAGATAAAGAAGGAAACATGATGAAAATCATTGAAAAGTTGCAGAACGATGTCCAGGCTCACCGAGAAGATAACAAAAATCTCATGAAAGACAGGCAGCAACAAGGAGAATTCAACATAAAGTTGATGTAGAGCCTGGAAACAATAGAAAATAAATTGGATAAGGAGAGTGGCTCAAGCAAATCAATAAGTCTCAGAAGAACAAAAAGTGATAGCAAACATCACCAACACTCTCAGAGGCATTATACAACAACTCAAGTATATCGCCTATTAGGAAGCATAAGAGGTCTGGGGAGGATGAGCTACGAGGGGAAATGAACAAAATAAAACCTCCTCCGTTTGATGGGGAGCACAAGAAGGATGAAGATGAAGAGACATGGTTGTTGGGCACGAGGAAGTACTTCCATTTACGTAATTATTCTTCTCATGTAGAAGGAAGAATTTCCATCTACCAACTTAAAGGAAACGCATCCATGTGGTGGGATCAACTGGTGCAAGTACAACACCTCAGGGAGAAAAATGTGACTTGGAAGGATTTCAAGAGGCATTTTGAGAAGAAATACCTGACCAAGAGGTATTATGACATAAAGATGAAAGAGTTCTTTGAACATAAACTGGGAAACATGGCTATTGATGAATATGAAAGGAGATTCTTAGATTTGTTGAAGTATGTATCCTTCATCAAGGATGAGACAGTGAATATTCATTGGTACCTGAGTGGGATACCATCTTTCATCAGTGATAAAATCCAATATGATGATCCCAAGACTCTCGAAGAAACTATAAGGAGAGAAAAATGCTTATACGATCAGAAAAAAGGAAAGCCTACTTTCCAGAAGGCTTGGGAGGACAAGAAGAAGTTCAAGAAGGAACAAAGGTAGAAGGGAAACAAGCCTCCATTTTTTAGAAATAGTCCTCATGGACAACCATCTTTTAGAGAGCATAAAATGGCCGAGGTAGGAGGGAAAAGGTCAAGATAGGAACCCATTCAATGTTGGGGCTATAAAGGAGACCACAAGTATATATATTGTCCTCACAAAAGTGACAAAGTGAGAGTTGTTCACAATTTTCAATGAGATGAAACAGTGGGGGACATGGGCAGGAGAGTACTAAAGATTTATGCAGCCCTGAACAACAAGAAATATGAGTTTCAATCACACATGATTGAAGTTGAAGGTATGATAAATAACCATGCCTTTACTATTTTAATTGATTCAGGGGATAGTCATAGCTATATAGACCCTAAGGTAGTGGAAAGATTTCTTTCTTCAAGAAGAAAGCATGGGAAATCTTGGTTGTTACAGCTGGCTACAGGAGCCAAGAGAAAAGTTGTTGAGTTGGTTAAATCATGTCTAGTGGGCATGAATGGACTGTGTACCAAGGAAGATTTGAAAATCTTTCCATTGGGATCATATGATTTCCTAATTGGTATGGATTGGTTGGACCAAAACCATGCCATATTAGAATGCCATAACAAGGCATTCACTTTCCTAGATGAAGAAGGAAATCGGAAAATAGTCCAAGGAATTCCCAGGATAGTTACTATCCGGGAAATCTCAACAATGCAGCTGAAGAAGTGTTACAAGAAGGGTTGTCAAATATTTGCAACCCATATGGAGGAAGAATATAAGGATAAGGTGCCAAATCTAGAGGATCATGCAGTCCTGGAAGATTTTGAAGATGTGTTCCAGGAGGTACCAGGACTACCTCCAAAGAGAGATATTGATTTCTCTATTAATTTGATCCCTGGAGCAGCTCTAGTATCAAAGACTCCTTACAGAATGAGTACACCAGATTTGAAGTAATTGCAAATGCATCTTGAAGATCTTCTAAATAAGGGGTATATACGCCCAAGTGTGTCACCATGGGGTGCCCCAGTATTGTTCGTGAAGAAGAAAGATGGGACATTGAGATTGTGCATTGACTTCAGACAATTGAACAAAGTAACTATAAGGAACAAGTATCCTCTGCCAAGGATTGATGATCTCTTTGATCAATTGAAGGATGCAAATATATTTTCCATGATAGATATTAGGTCAGGATATCATCAGGTAAGGATTAAAGAGGAAGATATCAACAATACTGCCTTCAGGACAAGGTACAATCATTATGAGTTCACAGTGGTGCAATTTGGGTTGTCAAGTGCACTAGTTGTTTTCATGTGCTTAATGAATGATGTTTTTTCGGGAATATTTAGACAAGTTTTTCATTGTTTTTCTAGATGACATTATTGTATATTCCAAGTCGGAAGAAGAGCATGAACATCATTTGAGGATGGTGTTGCAAGTGATAAGAGAACATCAGATGTATGCCAAATTGAGCAAGTACTCATTTTATCAAAACAAAATTCACTATTTGGGGCATATCATTTCAAAGGATGGGATAGAAATGGACCCTAAAAATATAGAAGCCATTAAAGGATGGACAACACCTAAGAATGTGACAAAAGTCATATCTTTCATGGGTTTAGCTGGTTACTACAGAAGGTTCATTGCAGGGCTTTCAAGAATAGCTCACTCCATCACTTCCTTGCAAAGGAAGGGGAAGAAATTTCAATGGACAGAAGAATGTGAAAATAATTTCCATCAATTCAAGCAATTGTTAGCCAGTGCCCCCTTTCTGAATATCGCAGATCCGAATGAAGACTTCATTGTATGCTCAGATGCATGTAAAAAAGGACTGGGTGGAGTCCTTGGTCAAAATGGGTTTGTTGTATGTTATGAATCAAGGAAGTTGAAAGAGCATGAAAGGATCTATGCCACTCATGATTTGGAATTGGCAGCCATAGTGCATGCTTTGAAGAAGTGGAGGCACTACCTCATGGGAAATAGGTTTGAGATAAAGATAGCGCATAACGGTCTGAAATAGTTTTTTGATCAACCTACTTTGAATGCTAGGTAGAGTAGAGGGTTGGAATTCCTCTGTGACTATGACTTTGATATCAAGCACATCAAAGGGAAGGAGAACAAAGTGGCTGACGCACTCACTAGGAGAGTGCATGAACTACATGCTACATCCATTAGCATGTATCAAAATGATCTTAAAGGAAGAACTTTTGAAGCTGCAAATTCAGATTTGCAGTACATGGAATTGGTAACAAAATTGCAGCAAGGTAAATTGCAACAGAAGGTTGAGGATTATGAATTGATAATTGATGGAATCCTTCGGTACAGAAACATAGTATATGTACCCATTTCTCTAGAATTGAGGAGTGTGATTTTAAAAGAGATGCATAATGTCCCTTATGTAGGACACCCAGGATATCGGAAAACAATTTCAGCAGTCAAGAGCCAATATTATTGGCCCGACATGAAGAGGGATATTGATGAATACATAGATAAATTATTGGAATGTCAAAAGGTGAAGGATGAGGATAGACACCCAACTGGTTTACTACATCCATTACCCATTCCTGAGTGGAAATGGGAAGTGGTGACAATGGATTTCATCACAGGATTTCCCAAAACAAGCAAGCAACATGATGCAATCATGGTAGCGGTGGACAAGCTTACTAAAGCTTCCCATTTCATTCCTATGAAGACTACTCATAAGGCAACTAACATTGTTGATATTTATATGAGGGAAGTAACATGATTTCATGGCGTACCAAAGACAATTGCGTCTGACAGAGACCCAAAGTTTACATCAAATTTCTGGAAGGGGTTATTCAAAGGGTTCATAACAAATCTGAACTTCAGCACTGCTTATAATCCTGAGTCTAATGGGAAAACAGAGAGGGTGAACCAAGTGATAGAAGATATGTTAAGAATATATGTGATGGACAAACCATCTAAATGGGAAGATTATCTACACTTGGTAGAATTTGCCTACAACAATGGGTATCAATCATCACTGAAGATGAGACCATTTGAATCACTTTATGGTAGAAAGTTGATCCGGATTTTATGAGAAGAATGAAATGACTACATATTATTACCATATGCTTAACATATAATAACAAAGATACAGTAAAACTGGTTTTCTATTCAATAAGGAAATAAGCTGAAACTGTAAAATGCAATGGAAAACAAGCTTGCTGGAATGGTGGCGGCTTATCTCTAAGAAGAGATGTGACAGTTGCGCTCATTCACAAGAAGATGATTACAATGAGGCTCTCAAGGCCTTTTTACAATAAACTAGAGTTTCAAAAACCCTAAACATCCAAAAACCTAACCTTAGGAGATGAAGTGCTAAAAGTCATGTGGGCCCCGTTTGGGTAAGTCAGTACATCAACTTCCCGTGGTCGTAAGTTTTGCATACGATCTACGTTTTAGGCGTATGATAGTCCATTGGAAAGATATAGCCAAGGAATACAACAGTTGTGCAAAATTTCATGATGCAACATACCCCAAAAAACATCGTTTAGGGCCTCAAAACGTCTCCGAAAGTTTAGGACCCGAAAAACTGCTAAAAATAGTAAATTATCAAAATTGCTAAAAAGTTGTTTTGAGCCAGCTGGAAAAGGTGGGTGGGCACCGATATCCACCTGGATCAATCCTCCATCCTTAGGAAGCAATGGTCTCCATTGCGTTGATTTCCCCCATCAGATGAGGAAATATCTGCTGAATTTTGCCCCGGCTGAGCCACTTGCCTTGGTGCAGGAGATGCCCTGCTTTGACGACTCGATAAAGATGGATCCTTTGTTGTCGAGTGCCCTTGATCTGTGTGTCCATAATCTGATCGTTGGATGCCTGTTGTATGTAGTCGGGGTTGAGCTCTATTGGTGTCAGTTGTTCTTCTATGTCTGAGGTGTCCAATAATGGTGGGAAACAAGGCCGAAGGAGGTCCATGTTGAACACTGTGTGCAGGCCAAGGAAAGGAGGAATGTTGAGAACAAAAGAATTATCCCCCACATCCTTGGTGATGGTGTACAACCCATAACGGAGTGAGCGAAGATTCCGATGGGGTCCTGTAAGGCGTTCTTTCTGCAAGTGCAACCAAACTTTGTCACCCACCTGAAACTTATGTGGAACCTGATGTTGATCATGGCACTGCTTGTACTTGTCATTGGACTTATGTAGGATATCCTGAACCTGTTGGCGTATGTGTTGGATCCTCTCAATGAACTGGGTGGCTTTTTCAGCCTCAGTTGGAGCAGGAGAGGAGTCCGTCGAGGTGATTGCAAGGGGAAGTGCAACATCTATGGGACCCAATGGTTGGAATCCCAACCCCACCTGAAAGGGGCTGTGGCTAGTTGAGCTATGCAAGGCTCGGTTGTAGCTATGCTGGATATAGGGAAGACTCTCATCCCATGTGCGAGGGTGCTTGGAATTATACATGCACAGGATATGCACGATCATTCGATTTACGATCTCGGTTTGGCCATTTGTCTGGGGGTGGAAGGTCGTGGATTTTGTGAGCTTGGTGTCCAGTAGTGACCAGAGGCTCGACCAGAATGTGCTGAGAAATCGACTGTCCCAATTTGAGACAGTGGTTTGTGGGGTTCCAAAATGTACCCAGACTCGTTCAAAGAAGAGCTTGACAGTGGCTTCTACTGTGATGCTCTTCTTGCAAGCAACCATAATCGCCATCTTAGAAAAGCGATCGACAACAAAAAAAACACAGTCATTTCCCCACTTGGTGGACATGAGGCCCGAAATGTAGTCCATTGAGATGGATTCCCATAGTCTATTGGGAGTAGGAAGAGGGGTGTACAGGCCCTGTTTCTTAGTGGTTGGTTTGGCAATAACGCAGGCAGTGCAAGACCTGATATACTTGTTGACCTCCTGTCGAGGTTTCGGCCAGTAGAAATGTTTTTGTAGCATCACCACTATCTTTTCGATGCCGAAGTTTCCTACCACCTGGCTGTAGTGGGATTCCCAGATCAGCTTCGCTCGCTCACTTGAGGGAACACATATATGGCCCAGACGACACAAAAACCCATCCTGAAGATGGAAATTATCGACAATTGCCTTTGCACCCAACATTTGGTAGGTGGTGGCAAAGTCCGGGTCTATCTCATAGAGTTGGGGCCATCCAGAGGTCTCATGGCTGCAGGAGTCTAGCACTGTGGTGAGTGTCGTGACTGGTGATCTGCTGAGGCAATCAACAACGCGATTGGTGCTTCCTTTTTTATACTTGATGTTGAGGTGGAATTGTTGCAAGTATGTGGACCACTTTTGATGGCAATCATTCTGCAATTTTCCTTGTGTATGCATGAACTGCAGTGGCTTATGATCAGTGTGGATGATTGTCTCCCTCCGAAGAATGTAATGTCTCCACTGGCGGCAGGCTTGCATAATGGAGTACATTTCTTTTTCATAAGTAGGGTACTTACAGACAACATCTGATAGTGTCGCACTATGATAGGCCACGGGGTGGCCGTGCTGCATGAGAATGACACCCACAACATAGTCTGAAGTATCAGTCTCAATCTCAAAGGGTTGTTGCAGGTCTGGTAGTGAAAGTACTGGGGTTGAGCACAAGCGCTACTTCAAATAATTAAATGCTTGTTGTTGGGGTTGGCCCCACACAAATTTTGCCTTACCACCACCCCTGGTTATTTGGCTAAGGGCCCGTGCAATATGGGAGAATCCCACTACAAACCTGCGGTAGAAATTGGCAAGGCCCGAGAAGCTCCAAAGCTCAGTGAGTGTGGTTGGGGCTGGCCAGTCATGGATGACTTGGATCTTGGCTAAATCCACATGTACGCCATGTTGATCAATGAAGTAGCCTAGGTAATGGACCCTGTCCATGCCAAAGGAGCATTTTTCCAAGTTGGCATATAGCTTGTGTTGCCACAGGGTGTGCAAAACCTGCTGAATATGCTGCAAGTGTTTGACCCAAGTCTTGTTGTAAATGAGAATGTCATCAAGATACACCACTACAAAAGTATTGGTGAATGGTCGCAGGATATCATCCATCATCCTCATGAAAGTGGTTGGAGCGTTTGTCAGACCAAAGGGAATGACCAACCATTCAAAAAGGCCTTCCTTTGACTTGAAGGCGGTCTTCCATACATCTATCGGTTCTATCGAGACCTGGTGGTAGCCAGACTTCAGATCAATCTTACTAAAGTATTTGGCCCCCATGATTTGATCAAGGAGGTCTTCAATTTGGGGAATCGGGTACTGGTTTCTAACTGTGATTTTATTCAGATCCTGATAATCAGATTCTTCTGTACCAGCATGATTGGGCTCCCGCAAGGTGATGAGCTAGGACAGATGTGCCCCTTGTGGAGAAATTCTTGGATCTGTCACTTGATCTCCTCATTCTCTAACACAGAGAGAGGATAGACTGGCCCATTGGGAAATAGTGCACCGGGGGTCAGATCGATAGGGTGCTTGACCTGGTAGTGCATAGGTACCCCGGTAGGTGAGGAGAAGATATCTGAGTATTCTTCCACGACCTTATCTACTTGCTTCTTCTGTGTGGAGAGCTCAGCCGTAGAGACCCTGTATGTGGCTATGATTTTTCTCTCATTCTGAGAGTGAATCACGAAGAAGACAAACTTCCCCGTCTGAGAGATGACCTTCCTGCATTGCTTAGCAGAGATCAAGGAAATATCACTAGGTGGGATAGCCTTGGGTATCCTGTCCAATTTCCTATTCAAAGTAATAATAACACTACGAGGCCTAGACTCATATACAACATGACATTTCCATAAATAAGGTTGGCCCAAAAGAACATCACAAACTTCTAGAGTAGAAACATCACACAATACCTCATCTTTGAAGGGCTTGATGTCATACGACAGTCGACACTGTTGGATGATGCGGAGATTGCTTCCTTGGTAGAGCCATCCAATGGTGCAGGGTTGTTGGTGTGGCGTTATCGGTAGGGCCAGCCGCTTGATGACCTCTGCTGAGATGAGGTTCCTATGGCTACCACTATCAATGATGAAGTGCAGTGGGGTGCCTTTTACCCATATCTGTGAATGGAAGAGGCACTCTCCTTCTTCTGGCTTGCCCAGTTCACCATGCTGGAGCTTGGTGGTAGCAACAATGGCACTGGGTTTTGTGTCAATGATCCATCTTCCCCTTTCTGGTTCTGACTCAGAGTCAGAACCTGCATATGATTCAGAGGCTTTCACTTCAGCCACCAGCGTCTGCTTTGAGTGACAGTCAGCAGTGTTATGCCAAGGGCTCTTATGGAAGTCACACCACATCCCGGTATCTTTCTTTGTCTTTCTGGTGTCCTTCTTTACTTTCGTCTTAGACTGGTTGTCCTGATACTGTCCATATTTTCTCTGTCCTTTTTTCTGTGGGTTGGGGCCGCCCTTTCCTGGCTTTTGTTGTGAGGGGTTCCCTGGCCCAAATTGTCGCGTCTTTTGTTTGAGCTTCTTCTCAATTTTGACGGCATATTGGTAGGCCGCGCCCAAGGATGAGATGTCCAGAAATTCCATTTCAGTCTGGATGTATCTATGCAGAGCACCGTGATACTTTATCACCAGATATCTCTTCAAATATTTGATACCTAGCTTGGTGCGCAAGGTATGGAAGATATTTGTGAAATTTGGCACTGCTTGGTCTCTTTCTTTCCGCAGTGTGGTCCATTTGGTATACAAGTCGTCATAACTTTCGACATGGTACTATTGTTCCTTAATAACATCCCTGAAGGATTCCCAGGCGGTCGTGACTGTAAATAATGAGGGTTCCTCTGTTTCCTTTTTCTCACAGAAAGTTTCCCACCAATCTTTGACATGGGGAATGGCTTTGAGGAGCGCAAAAGTAATATTTTCTCTATTCAAAAAGTTATGGATAGAGAAATACCCTTCTAGTAGATTCAACCACTTGTCTGCAGCATCTGTGTCTATATGACCTTCAAATATAGGAATATCGAAGTTTATTTGTACCTTGAAGGGGGTGGTGCCTCCGCTTGAAGAAGATGCGTCGCCTGTTGGTAGTCGCCGAAGGATTTGCGCGAAATTATCCATCATCTCATTCCTCTATTGCATAAGGGCTTCCTCAATAAACAGTTTGAAAAGATCTCCTATCTCATCACCTTTATTTTCTCTTTCCATGAGAGGTCGCTTGGGTGTGCAAGAGCCTTTGTCCTCAAGAGAAACAAGCTCGAGACCCAAATATTTGTACTTCGACCTTGTTGGGGACATGCATTAAGATGAAAAGGAGCAGACCACTCTGATACCACTGATCCAAATTTTATGAGAAGAACGAAATGACTACAGATTATTACCAGATGCTTAACACATAATAACAGAGATACAATCAAACTGGTTTTCTATTCAATAAGGAAATAAGCTGAAACTGTAAAATGCAACGAAAAACAAGCTTGCTGGAATGGTGGCAGCTTATCTCTGAGAAGAGATGTGACGACTGTGCTCATTCACAAGAAGATGATTACAATGAGGCTCTCAAGGCATTTTTACAATAAACAGGAGTTTCAAAAACCCTAAACATCCAAAAACCTAACCCTAGGAGATGAAGCGCCAAAAGTCATGTGGGCCCCGTTTGGGTAAGTCAGTACATCAACTTCCTGGGGTCGTAACTTTTGCATACGATCTTCGTTTTAGGCGTATGATAGCCCATTGGAAAGATCTAGCCAACGACTACAACAGTTGCACATGATGAAATTTTGCAACCGCAACATACCCCAAAAAACATCGTTTAGGGTCTCAAAACGGTTCCGGAAGTTCAGGACCCGAAAAGCTGCTAAAAATAGTAAATTATCAAAATTTCTAGAAAGTTGTTTTGAGCCAGCTAGAAAAGGTGGGTGGCCACCGATATCCACTTGGATAAAAAGTACAACACCCCTATAATTTGGGACAACCCAGCTGATAGGGAAGTGGTTGGGTCAGAGTTTCTCAAGGAAATGGAATAAAAAATGATGAAGATTAAGAAGAATTTGAAGGCTTCCCAAGAAAGACAGTAAAGTTATGCTGATAAGAACAAAACTCACACAGACTTTATGTTGGATCATGTTGTCATTGATGCCAATGGTTTGATTGATTGATGTCATTGATTGATGTCAAGTGATTGATTGATGTCAAAGGATTGATTGATTGATGATTAATGTAATATAATATGTATTTTCCTTGATGAGAATGCATAGATGAAGATGGATCAA
>ML854766.1:16839-28177 GCA_009831015.1 Picea engelmannii | reverse complement strand
TCCAGGTTTATTGGTATAGGTTTATAGTGGTATATCTCACAGTGATAGTGTGAAAGTGGTTCCATCATTCTACTTCTACTTCAGGGCGGTTGGACGAGGCAAGGATAGGTGGTTTTAGCCACCTTTTTATTTGTAGCCAAAGAAAATAGGGGGTTGTATCCTCCTTCTGGTTGTATCCATAGAATTGGGGAGTTGGAGCTTCCCTCAGGTTGTAGCCTGAGAAACTAGGGGGTTGGAGCCTCCTTCCAGTTGTAGCTAGAAAACAAAGGAAGTTTGTGCTTCCAATGAATGTAATTCTTCAAGACATATAAGAAAAATCATTCTGTGGTTTTCTCTCGCTTTGGGTTTCCACATAAAACATTGGTGTATTGTGTATGTGTGTGATTGTTCATTTGTTCATTTCTTATTTACTCTGAAGTTATTGGATGATAATTATACATTGATATAACACTTGGATTATATGGTTAAAAAGTATTAAATTGCTTTATTACTGATTCACCTCCCCCCCCCCTCAGTAATCCAACATAGTATTACCTTCAAATATATTAAAACTCATACCATTATACATGAAAAAACCTTGGGTCGATTACCTAAACCTTTGTGTTACCGGAATTTTCTACCAGACTTTCACCAAGGGTTGACATCAATATATAATATCACTCTCCAATGGTTGAAATCAATGACAACCAAAAATCCATACCAACTGTCCATCAACCTAAACCAACTATCTGACATAAACAAGTGGTTAGGTTCAAACCCTTTTATTTTGTATGCTAACTTTAAGTTATATTGGTTAAATTGCACTAAAAATTCATCAATATTTGAAATATTTCTCAATACAATTTCCCCAATTCTCCAAGACAAAGGAATGGATTGATTCTTTCTTTTTTCATGAAAGAAGTGAGCCCAAAATATGTATTGTCTGCATACCTCTACAATAAATATCTTGTCTAACACATAATACAGGAGATACAAAGTTTTTTCTTGAGAATAATAAATTATGATAACACTATAGTGTTCCATGGATTCATTGTTTCCTTTCTTATTCAGGAAATCCGTTGCCTCTAAATATAGTCACGATTTTTTCATCCCAAAGATGAGTTTTTTGAAGGAAGAAACAAATGCATTATGAACTTCATTGAAATGATACATGGGATTATGTTTCCATAAGGCTAGGTACCACATTTGTATTGGTTCATTTTTACAATTAACTCATTTTCCCAAATTCAAACCCTTGAAAACATGACAGTAACTGATGCAAAATATTAGGTATGAATACATGTAAAATTTCTTGTTCTTCTTGAAATTTGATAACTGAAAAAGATATTTCTCTAGAAATAATATTTTCCCAGTCAATTTTTTTTTCGTGAACTATAAAATGTAATATATACAAATCCAATCAGGGAATGGTAGTCATAGATTCTTAACCAACTAATCTGGAGAAAATCCATAATATTTCTCGATAAGGGTTTTTTAACAAACTAACTGAATATTAGATAAGTCTTCTGACATCATTGTTGGGTCTTCAATAATTCCTGTAGAAGCTCCAATCCATTGTTTCTTTCCTTCAGGAAATTCTTGGCTTCATCTCCTTTGAATGTAATTGTTGGCTCTGAACGTTTGAGTATTTTCTTGAATACTAAAGATTCTAGAGAAATAGGGGATTCTCCTTCAATTTGAATTATCTTCTGATTTTTATCGTGTTTGTCCATGCACTAGGAAACTAGTTATTTGGTATCGAAAACTTCTAGTACACAACTTGATAAATCAATCCCTGATGTCCAAGCTTGGTTCAAATTCCTTTCTGAAAATGGTAGTGACAAATAATACTAGTATGATATTGACCATGAGAATCTTTGATCCTCCTGCCCAAATGAGTTTAGAGTGTCCCCACAGAACTGTTCTCTTCTTCTACTTGTCATGCTTGATGAAACTGGAAGACTAATGCACAATCACTTTAAAATGATAATTTCAAAGTAAACCCTTTTACCATAATATAGCTTCAAAGTCTTATTTCAAAGGAATGATTAATATGAATTAATTTTAATTGATGGAGAATTGTCTCGAGAAGGTCGTCATTAATAGCGGCCTTTTAATATTTTAACCAATTGTTATTTTCTGCAAGATTTACATTAATTTTAATCTTGGGAGAGTGACAAGATGAGACATGTATTACCATGGAGAAATGGAGGATCATATGTATGTCAAGAAATATTGGAATCAAGACAAATCCACCGACCCGTGAATCCATGGTGAAAACTCGAGAAATGACTAAGTATAAGATTGGATCGGTCAGACGTGGGGGGGGGGGGGGATTTTTTAAGACTTATGACCTATGAACCTACAATGAAGTTGAAAATTGACTAAGTATTGAACTATTGAGAGATAATTGAAGTATGATCAAGTGACTAAGTATGGTGTGAAGTGAGGATGACGGAACATGGGAGTGAATTTTGAAAATGGCGGAGCTTTGGAATTAAACGAGAATATGGGACAAACCCATGAGAAACTCAAAAGAGTCTAAGTATTTGTGTACAATAGATATGGAGGAATACAACGGTGAATTTTTGAGGAGGAATATCTTTTTACAATAATGAGCTTGAATCATGAACCTACAACAAAGCGAAATAAATCTAAATGTTGAAAACTGAATATAAAAAAGAGTTCTCAAATGACTTAGCACATCTAAGGGTTAACAATTGGCTCCAAATGTGGGACGGTGACCCCTTGTGGGTTACCAAGAATCCATAATCTTGACCATTGGTTGATGGAGTTAGTAAAACAAAAGAAAACAAAAGTTTTGAAAAATATGCACAAGGGAAGAAAAACTATGCACGGGTTGAGATTGAAAATTCTTTAAGAGAAGAAATTTTTGAGATGTTTCCCATTGACTAGAAACAATTTCACTATTCCCTTCATGTCTTTCAGCAGATAAGAATTATACTCAAGATTTTTTTCAATAATATATGGACCAATCCACAATGCTTCAAATTTTGTATGAAGAGATGATTTTTCCTTATCTTTATTCCACAACAATACTAATTGTCCTTTCTGAAAAATATTTTGTTGTTGTGCCTTCATCAAAATGTTTCTTGATGCTCTGATTTATTTCAATAATTTTTCTCAATGCCTGATTTCTTTGTTCCTCCAATTGAATCAAATAATCATATGTTCTTTGCAGAGGAGAAACTTCTATATTTTCATTGTTCACAACATAGGTTAGCGCATTTAATTCTAGATGAATTGGAATTTTTTCTTCTTTTCCATATACAAGCGTATATGGTGACAATCTGATGTTGTCTTTCAGTGTAAGTCACCTATCCCATAATGCATCAATTAACTTTGTATGTTAATTCCTCTATTTCACATCGATTGTCTTTTCCAGGATTTGATCAATGATTTATTTGTGGACTCTGCCAAACCATTTCCATGGGGATAATAGTTTGATGATTTCCCCATGATGATACCAAACTCACCACAAAATTTGGTGAACTTTGATCCTATGAAAATTGATCTATTGTCAGTTATGAACTTCTTTAGAACTTCGAATATTGACAAGATATTTTCTTTGAGAAAGTTAATGAGCTCTTCAGAATCAACATTTTTGAGAGATACAACTTCTTGCCACTTGGTGAAATAATCAGTTGTAGTGAGAATGTATGAATGGACCTTGCTATAATTTGGATTGATTGGTCCAATGAAATCTAGTCCCTATTGCGTAAATGGTTCTTAAGTTGTCATTAGATGGAATGACATTGCTCCTCTTTTTATCTTTCTTGAAATATGTTGGCAAGAGATGCATTTTCTAATCATTGAATACGATTCTTTAAAAATGGTGGGCCAATAGTAGTCAACTCTCATAATTTTGTGTGCATTAGTCGTAGGTGAAAAACATCCACCACAAACACCTTCATGAAACTCTTCTAGCACCTTTTGAGATTTTATTGAGTCAATGCATATTAACAACATTCCATCAAAATTTATGCGAAACAACACTTCAAAAACTAATAAGTATTGGTTTTCCTTCATTTTCAAGGCCCTTCTTTCCTTTGAAGACATACCAATTGGGAACTGGCCAAATTCAGATAAAAAATAATATCCTTGTACCACTCTGATCTGGATGATGATGATCCTGCTGAAATTGATATATCTCCAGTTATTGCATCAATCATTGTCATTAATTTGCATAATCATTGTCCTCTGACTACTTTTAAAGGATTGATATCAATATCATATTCTTGAATTTTAGAAAGACATTTTTCCCATTTTTCTTCTCTCAAATATTGATTTAGCAACATCTTTACTGGAGAAGTTGGGACATAGGCTATGAAATGAAATGAAATAATATATGTCCTAAAATGTGCCACCTCTTTGACCAAGGAGAGAGTCTATTTTTCTATTTCTGATTATTTTGATTCATAATCATTTAAAGTCTTACTCATGAAACTTATTGAAAGTTATTCCCCTTTCAAATTTCTTTGTGTCATTATTGAAGCAATGGTTTCCTCTGAAGCAAATGAATATATTATGAAAACTTGATCAAAATTTGGGCTGACAAGCACTGGAGTAGTAGTGATTGCATGCTTGATTGTGGTAAATGTTGATTGAATATGTTGAGTCCATTCAAACTTCTAGTCTTTTTTCAATAAAAGATTAATGGGATTTACAATGCTTGCATAATATGGTACAAATCTTCGCACAAAATTTATCTTTCCAAAGAAAGATTGGACTCCTTTTTTAGATGTTGGGGGATTTAAATCATTGATTGCATATATATATATATATATATATATATATATATATATATATATATATATATATATATATATATATCCCCTCCTTACATAATATGTTCCCAAGAAGTTTTTCCTCTGATACAACAAACATAAAAAAAAATTGTATTCAGAGATATACCATCAAATCTGCAACGATAAAAAACTTCCCTCAAAGTTTTGATATGTTCTTCTCTAAAATTTGATTGAATGGTCAAATCATCCTGATATTCATCCATGAAATTTCCAATAAATATTTAAAGGCATGATCCATCTCTCTTTGGAAAGTTTCTCTAGCATTATTTAACCCAAAAGGAATACAAACATAGGCATAAGTCTCCCAAGGTGTAAAAAAGTAGTTTTGGATCTGTCTTCTTGAGTAACTAACACCTGGTTGTATCTAGAAAAAAACATCAAGCATAGGAATTAAGTATGAACTAGAAATGTTTTGTAACAACATCTCCATATTTGGGAGTGGATAATTGTCTTTGATGCTTTCCCTATTTAAATATATGAAATCTACACAACGATGAATTTCCCCACTCTTATTTTGACTATTACTGGATTTGACATCCACTCTGAATGTATTATGGGAACAATTATTGCAGCCTTCTTTAACTTATCCAATTCAATTTTTACTAAATGATTCAACTTGGGATTGATTATCCTTAGCTTCTTCTTGATATACTTCGCTCCTTCCTTAAGGGTTATGATGTGTTGAAAAATGGACTTATCATATTCCTTTAGATCATCGTAAGTCCAAGAAAAAAATATCATAAAATTCTTTAAACAGGGAAGTATATTTCTCGATTTCTTCCTTTGTGTAGTATGTACCAAGATTTACATATTTGGGAGAGTCATGAGTTCTAATGTTTATTTTTTGTGTCTCCTGCACTTTTATGACATATGTCTCTTTCTTTGGACAACAAAGTTTTTTTTTATCATCTCTCATGAAGAGATATTCAAAACCAATACAATATTTTGAGATAGATACATGATTTTGATCATTTGAACTTTCAAAATCATCATTTGAATCAATAAGAAAATCAGCTACATATTCGTCATTTTCAAATGCAAGTAATATTGACTATCATGTACTAAGGGCCTAGAAATTATCTTAACGCGAAATGCATTTTGACTCTGAAAATCATCTGGATTAAAGAGCGATGCAACAAATGCTAGTGAGTCAACCTTCTAATTCTTGTATGTAGGGATGAAACAGATATTGAAAGAATTGAAAGAATCCATAAGTTCAATTACTCTTTTTTCATAATGCTTTGTCCTTTATTTCTTGATCTTGTATTTATTTTTAATATGATTTATGACCAAATTTTATACTTTCATATGTAATGCAAGATTCATCCCTTGTATCATTGCTTCATATTATACTTCAATGTTTGTACAAGGAAACTTTAGTCTGATAGTGTGTGGATAGATAATCAATTGAGGGATTTTGAAAACAATCACTACTCCACTTCTAGATTTGCAGCATGCATCATCGAATGAGATCTTCCAAAATCCTTGAAATTAATCCTCCTCATATTAATTTGAAGGGTTGACTTATTCTATACTAAGCACAACATAATTTCCAATCCATGCATCAATATAATTCTCCATTAATTCAGTTTCTTTATTTCTAAAATATACATGATTTATGGCTTCTCTAGGAACTATGACCATTGTTCCATCTTTGTTAGGAAGCATCAAGCAACTTGCATCGTTCATAATATAACCTCCAATCATTGAAGACTAATCACTTCATAAAACAACTCCGTAGATTGGAGGAAAATATACCACTATGATGGTAAATACTTTTGTGATGTGCGGTGTTGAAGTTATCCACGCACAAAAATATTTAATCTCACAGTAAGTTGGGACCTTCATTGAGTCAAATGCATAAATAATTCCCCACTTTCATAATATTTGGTACATCCCATTGTGAGTTCCTCCACGATAGATAAGGGAATGATGTTATTGATTTCTCCACTATCAATCAAAAAATTATGTAATACAACATCATAATTTTCTACATTTATATAAAATGACAGAACTTAACCCCTTGGATTAAGTAACGAAATTTTTTGATGTTGCCTAGAATTTGTGACAACTGCTTCTATTCTAGTGCTTGGTTTGTCAAGAATCTTTAAAATCCCTTTGTTGTGGAATTTTAACCACTTCTGTGAAAGGAAAAGTAATTATTAACTTGTTTAGATCGTCAAACACATTATAGGTCACATGTTGTGGATTCTTTGCTTGATTGGAAACTATTTGTTGCTTTGTTGTTTCTGCAACATTTTCTTTTTTCTTTTCTTTTTATTTCTCGACAACCTATTTTGTTTTGAATCTATTTACTTGTGCTCTCATTTGTACAAAATTTTCTTGTGAGATGTCAGGTTCTTATTGTTCGTTAAAAATGTAAAAGGATGACTCAACTTCATCTATCTATACTAATTAAATAGTTTCTTCTTGAATGATATATGATTCTTGATCAAAATTATCAAAATTTTCTTCTTCAAATTTTTTTTCCAACATGACAACATTAGTGTTTGACACTCTAGGTGCCCTTTTCCTATGCTCTTCATTTTTGTTATCTCTATCATGTCTCATTATTTTCTGCTAGACATGGTTTCTTCTTTGTTCTTGGATTTTGATTTCTCGAAAAAAAAATCATCTCTTCTTAACCTTGTTAGCTCATTCTACATCTGTCGAACATTTCTCTTCATTTAAGCTATTTCCATTCTTTGCCTCATTTCTTGAGTGGTGGATGGATCATTTTTTTCATTAGGAATAATTCCCTTCAATATTTGTTACCGTGTTGGATTACTAAGAGGGGGAGTGAATCAGTAATAGATATTTTTAATCCTTTTAACCATGGTATTTAAGTATTATTTATATTTATAATCAATATACCATTATCATTCTAAAAGTGCATAGTAAATAAAACATGAACAATGAAAAATCATACACATACACAATACACCAATATTTTTATGTGGAAACCCAATGCGAGAGAAAACCATGGAATGCATTTTCTTATATGTATTTAAGAATTATATTCATTGGAAGCACAAAATTCCTCTTCTCTCCAGCTGCAACTTGAAGGAGGCTCCAACCCCATATATTTTTAGGATACAACTTGAGGGAAGCTCCAACTCCCCAATTTTTGGCTACAACCAGAAGGAGGCTACAACCCCCTATGTTCTTCGACTACAATCATAAGGTGGCTACAACCACCTATCCTTGCTCCATCCAACCACCCTAAAATATAAGTGTCAAATGATGAAACCATTGTGACAATGTCACTGTGAGATATACCACTATAAACCTATACCAATCTATGCCAACAACCTATAACCAACCTGTACCAATAGTTTTTAATCAATCATATACCAAAAGTCAGTCTATTCCAACAAAAACCAACAGGTGTACGCGACCTGTATATGCTACAGCTTGCATATATATGTGACTTGTCTATATTATATCCTGCGTAGGTATGCACCCTGTCTATACAACAACCTGTGTACAACTTCAAAAAGTTATGGTTTTCACCTTTTCTGAAACTCAGACACTTTGTTTCCTTTGTCAAATTAACCTGTGGCATTCCACTATGTCCAATATGTAGTTTTTCTCTATGCATACATCATCATACATATCCTTTAACCAAATGCATCTATGTCTCTCTAGTCATGTTCCATACATGTGTGTACAATCATGATCAAGTGTAATAACCGTCATAGGGACTAGACATCAAACTCATACTGATATGTAACCTCAAACTTCAAAAACAACTTCATAGCCTCTTCACAACCAAAATCCCTCAACCATGTACCAAGAAATACTAGTTGTTTCTCAACACTTGAACCAACAGGATGTACCAATGAATAATACCAACATACCAGTGCTATATTTCTATAGATGTAGCTCATACCTTAGGTTCAATACAACCAATGACCTCTCTAGGGAAAATCCTCAAACCCCATAACCATATCTCATGTAGACAACAATATCCAACTACACATAGAAATAAGACATGCCTTTTGAACCTGTATATATATTTTTTGTACCTGATCATTGTAGACCTTCCTAGGAGATTTCTTTTAGACTCTGAGAACCTAAAAATTTCAACAAATCAATATTTCATGGATTTTCCAACTGTACATGCCCTTTTATACTTCCATCATTCATGCATACATGACCTATTCCACTACATCCCCTGTACACCTAAAAAACTAGGGTTTTTTTTCTAGTATTTCTACAACACTCTGGTGCAACACTGAAGTCATATCGCTCATGCTCCCCCTGTGACCATCACTCCCCCTAGAAACATGCCTCTTTTCTCTCTCTCCAATAATTTACCTCTTTATCTATGCATATGAGAAAACTCTCCACCTTTGACATCAATGGAAAAGGTAACTTCTAGTCAAGGTTGCTCCCCCTAGCTGAACTATCCTTGGGGTTGCTCCTCTTGACTGAACTCTTCCTGAAACTACTCCCCCAAACTGAACTGCCCTCTTTATGGTGCTTCCTCTTGTAAATCTAAGACCTATAAGAATAACATTCAATATTCATTGTGGGGAAAAAAATATGCCAAGTTTCTGATGAAGATACTCAAAGGATTCCCTTGGAAGCAATTTTTTGAAGATGTCTACAGTATATTCTTTGGTGCTGACATACTCAACTCGAATGTTATTCTCTATGACATGTTCCTATATAAAATGATACCTGATTGGAATTTTCTTCGTCTTGGAGTGCGTCACTGGATTTTTTGAGATACTGATGGTGCTTGTATTATTACAATATATCATAATGGGCTCATCATACTCAACCTGTATATCTGTCAAAGTTTGTTTCATCCATAGAACTTGTTTACAACATGTTGCTTCTGAAATATATTTTTCTTCAGATGTTGACAATGATACCGATGACTATTTATTTCTTATCCAAGATACCAAACACTCACCCAAGTATAACATTGTTCCACTTCAACTTCTTCGGTCATTAATGCACCCTACCCAATCTGCATCTGTGTAGGAAATAAGCGATAGATCCTTTCCTTTTGGATAACATAATCCAAAATCTTATGTACCCTTGAGATATCTAAATATCCTTTTTACTGCTAGAACATGTGATTCCCTTGGTGCTGCTTGAAATCAATCCACCTGTCCAACTGCCTGCATTACATATGGTTTGGATGTTGTCACATAAAGTAAAATCCCACTATAGAAAAGTTAAATCCCACTATATAAAATAGACAACACTCAGCTAACAAACTAGGAAGAAAAGCAAGGTAAACAAAACTTTTCACAGTGAACACACTAGTTGGTAATGAAATCCAACCTTGTGATAGAAATGTAAAAAGGGATGGGGTAGAGAGGGTGGACCAGTTATGTTGGCAACCTTCTTAATGAACTTATACTCTGGTGCAAGTTCTCGCACGAAAGAACCATGGGTTACCCTCCAAGGAGACCAAGTGAGTTTGACCAACGTTTGACCTAGGTACAACAAAGACTTTCCCCTCCAGCGTCACCTTGTGTAGGAGCCTTAAATATTATGGCCTCTAAGGTTACTAGTTACAACACCCAATCCTAGGGAAATAGTCGACAGTCGAGTATACACGTAAGGGTAGGGTAGAAACACAAAATACCCTTGAGTGGTGCCTCAGACTGAGGTAATACCTTCCAAGTGATCTCCAAGTGTCTATCAACACCATTTGAAATACGTGTATACCAGTCCACCAAGACCAATGAAGTGGGGTTAGTTACTCCATTAATCCCAATGTGACCTTGTAATTTACCCTTGTGTGAGAAGGGATACCCAGGAAAAAGATGTGGCAATTGGATTTATCTCCCTAACACAATATTCAATGTGTGTTTGACAACTTTGGAGAGTTATTATCACCACTTATTCCAAATCTCTACACCTAAACTAATATTGGTGTGCTACCATATAAAAAATATAGAATTAAATTTATTAGCACTTATTTTTAAGGGATGTTGTTTTATTCAAAAGGATGTGGATGTGAAACTGATGATGTTAGACCTTGACTCGAAATATCATGCAATAAGATATGAGATTCAATTTATTTTCAATGAATCCTAATTACATGAGAGAGAGAAGGTACATTTTTTTTTTGAAACGCAAAACTCAAAATACAATTCTTTTCAAGAAAGATCCCAATATTTTCACAACACAATCAATGGCTTAATGATTCTAATTCAGCCTAAAAGTACAAATGTATAAGATCTTTTCTCTTGATTTAAAAATGCAAATGAACATAATTACACTTAAATTCTTTCTTTTTCAATTAATAAAAAAATTTGCAACGAAACAAGCAAAATATTTTTCAAGGGAAAAAATATACATCCACAACTCAAGACACAACATAAAGATGCAATAAAACTCCCACAATGATATTTCCAAAACTACAAAGATATTTCAAATTCAAAGAAAAAGATAAGAAATCTTATTTTTTAAAAACAAAAGCCTTAACACAAAAGATAAGAGAAAACCATTCAATAAAGCACTTTGACAAAGGCAATTAAAGGCCAACTGAGATACACTCAAAG
>ML854766.1:0-10380 GCA_009831015.1 Picea engelmannii | reverse complement strand
AGGTTCAACCATGTGACTTTGGACCATTACACCTCCCCTTGTGTTAGAATTGGATTAAAACAATATCACTAATTAAAATTGAAATTTTTCCATGCATGTAATCATGGTTAGAGGATGCCATGGAGGTAGACAAAATGGTGATAGGGGAAGAGGTGTACCTCCTCCAGTAGCATCCATGCCAGAGGGGTCTAACCCCCAAGGATAAGAACAAGTCATTGAGAAGGAGCAGGTTTCTATGGGATATGTGGTTGGTTTGATGAGATCCTTTCAGAGGATGTCAGAAGCATTGATTAACCGACTGGATAGAGATGAGGAAATGTCGTCTTTACCCAATGAGGGTTCACAGTGTGCTCTATCTAGTAGTGTTAGTATTCACAAATAACTCAAGAAGGTGAAGTTTCCTAAGTTCATGGGTGCCACAGATGGCTCAGTCGTCGAGGCATGGTTGGAGAACATGGTGATGTGCTTTTCACTTCATGACTACACCTCCAACATGAAAGTCTGCATGGCGGTATTTCAATTGAAGGGGAGTGCTCTTCTATGGTGGAAGGTGCTCCTACCTCAATAAAATGTGGTCGTTGAAGATGTTTCATGGGAACTGTTCAAGGAACAGTTCTGGGAGAGGTATTTTTTAAAGGAATTCATTGAGCGCCAGCACAATGAGTTCAACGCCTTATGACAGGGTGGTCGTATGGTGCCAGAGTATGAGGCCAGATTCATGGAGATACTTAGGTATGCTCCACATCTGAACACGGATAAGATAAAGGTCAAAAAGTTTGTGTTCGACCTTAAATTCAACATTCGTTCAAAGGTCGTGATATTAATGTCGTAGACATTGCATGAGGTAGTACAAAAATACCTCATGGTTGAAGAAGAGCTAAATAGTGGGGGTCAGAGAAGGAATCCTATAAGACCGACTCGAAAAATGACATCAGAAGCATATTAGCATCAGACTCCAGCTAGACATGCATCAAGGCATCGAGATACTCCTATAGCACCTATGTTCATGACACCACCATGCCAGACTCCTCATTGGAGGACTCCTTATAGAGAACCACCACATCAACAACATCTTTGCCCGCAACAATGGTCATTTAGGCCTATTCAAAACATACCAGGATCTCAGACTAGTAGGCCAATAGCTTCTAATTTGGGGACCATGAGTACTGGACCGAAGACCGGATGTTGGACATGTGGAGAGCCACATTACCAGTGAGACAATCTGATTCAGAAGACCAGAGTGGCTGAATCAACATGACACACTACAGTTGGATATTTGGGCAAGGCCCATAGTATTCATGCCGTGGTGAAAAATTGTCAAGCCGAGCACCAAACCACTATTGACGTCAGGTATGATCATCAATCTAACCATTAGTATTTTGATAGACCTAGGTGCTACAAAGAGATTTATTTCTAGTGCAACGCTAAAGAGAATTAAGGTAAAGGTAGTCGAGCAGGACGAGTTTAGATACGTAGAAATGGCTTTGGGTGATAAAGAAAAGGTTGGAGGAAAGGTTATGGACTGTAGCATTAACTTGGGAGATTTTGTAATGAAGGCCAACCTATATGTCATGATCTTAGGATCTTATGACATAGTGATCGATATGGACTGGTTGGAATCACATGATGCAATACTCAACTGTAAGACAAAATAGTTAAGTTTGAAAGATGATGTGAGACAGAGAAGAGTGATTGTAGGAAAAAACTAGGGAGTGTCCTTGAGGTTCATTTATTCCCTACAACTATAGAAGAGCATGCACAAAGGATGTAATTTATATGCAATCTTATCACTAAATGAAAATGGTGTGGCGGAAGGATTAGAAAACCTTCCAGTAGTACGAGAGTTTGAAAACGTGTTTCCAGAAGAGTTACCAAGTTTACCGCCCGAAAGAGAGTTGGAGTTTACAATCAACTTGAAACATGGAACTGAACCAATAGAAAGAATGCCATATCGGATGTCAACACCTTAGTTACAGGAGTTGAAAATGAAATTGAAGGAAGTTTTGGACATGGCACTTATACGTCCAAGTGTGCCACCTTGGGGTGCACCAGTTATTTTTGTAAGAAAGAAGGATGGATCATGGAGACTTTGTATTGACTACAGTCAATTGGACAAAGCGACGATTAAGAACCAATATCAGTTTCCAAGAATAGACGATTTGTTTGATCATATGAAAGGCGCGATGATGTTTTTGAATATTGACTTGAGATCAGGATATCACCAATTATGGATTAAAGAGGAAGATATCCATAAGACCACATTTAAGACAAGGTTCAGACACTATGAATTTACAATTTTACTGTTCAGACTGACGAATGCGCCTGGGGTATTCATGAGCTTGATGAATGGGGTGTTCCACGACTACTTGGACAAGTTTGTTCAAGTATTCATTGATGACATATTGATTTTCTCTCGGATGAAAGAAGAGAATGAACATCATTTAATATTGGTACTACAGTGTCTACGAGAAAACAAATTATATGGGAAACTGTTGAAATGTTTTTTTTACCAATCAAATATTCATTACTTAGGGATCGTTGTGGTATCGTTGTGGATTCATTACAATAAATACACAGCTTTATGGGTTTAGTATGATATTACCGATGGTTCATCGAAGGTTTTTCGAAAATAGAAAATCTAATCACAGAATTGTAGAATAAAAACAAGAAGTTTGTATGGACTGAGAAATGCGCAGAATCATTTCAAAGGCTCAAGGATTTTTTGATGACAACGCCAATACTAAAAGTACCTGACATGGGAAAGGAATTATTGGTATGCACGGATGCATCCAGGGAAGTTTTAGTTGGATTTTTGATGCAATATGGTCGTGTGATTGCTTACATTTCAAAGAAATTGAGAAACCATGAGGAGAACTATGCAACAGATGACTTGGAGTTATTTGGAATTGTATATGCCTTCAGATATTGGAGACACTATCTGATTGGATGGAAATTAAAACTAAAGATAGATCACTGTGGATTGCAACATATATTTATGAAGAGTGACTTGAATGCACGACAGAGGTGTTGGTTAGAACTACTTAGTGAATAGGACTTCGAGACTACTTACATAAAAGGTACGATGAAAAGAGTGGCAGATACGTTGAGTTGAATACCATGCATATTCTGGGTAATACCTCTTAAGACGAATCTTCGAGAAAATATTCTAACTATACAGAACGATGATGACTGGTATAAAAAGCTTAAGGAAAATATTGGACAAGATACCATGATGGTATCAAAATTTTAAGGATATTCTTTAGACAACGATGGATTGTTGATTTTTAACAGAAGGATTTTTGTATCGCATAACAATGAATTGAGTTGATCTTAAGAGAATCTCATAGAGAAGTGTACATGGCTCATCCGGGAGTCACGAAGATGAAGGCAGACCTTAAGCCTTTATTCTTTTGGAAAGGAATGAAAGGAGTCATAGTTAGTTACGTGGTGAGATGTCTAGAATGTCAGCAAGTGAAAGCTGGACATAGACATCCAGAAGGATTATTACAACCATACGTTATTTCAGAATCGAAATGGGAGGTCATTTCGATGGAATTTATTGTTGGATTGCCACTGCCGACAAGGAGACATGACTCAATTTTCGTGGTAGTTGACACTCTAACGAAGAGTGTACACTCTATATATGTACGTACGACGTATCATGCACCAAACATAGCTAGAGTTTTTGTCAATGAGATTGTAAGGTTACATGGTGTACCAAGAAGGATCATATCCGATCGAGCATCAATGTTTACAGGATGATTTTGGACCATTTTCCAAGAGGCTTTGGGAACACAACTGAACTTTAGTACAACATATCACCCTGAGACTTGGGTTTTCCTAATTTTAATGGATTGTAAGTTAGTAACGAGTTCTTTATATATTTTTAAAAGGTCTTGGGTCTTACTTTAATTCTTTTAAATGGATATGTCTGGCAACTTGAMTTCTATCATTTACTTATTATGAATGATATTCTTAAAGTCTTTATTGGGATAAGTAAATGGGTATACGAARTCTCGTTATTTTTCTTAATATGTTTTTGGATCTTCTTAGTTCTTTAAATGGGTTTGCAAAGTGGGTTGAAGTCTTATCATTTCTWTTATGATTTTCTTATAATTTTTAAAAGGACACTTAAAGTAGTGATAAATCCTTTATGTATTTCTTAAGAATATTTTCTCTTCTTATGGATCCCATTGGATATATAAATTAGCATCGACTCATTATGATTGTACTTGCATTTACGATTCATATTAATCTTTATGTATTATTTCCTTACTTGAAATTGCACTTAAGCATTGCTTGAAGGATTGATTAAGTAGAGTAGATTATTAATTGAACTATGATGAATTCATGGTTAAGTATGTTGATAATTCTAGTTTTGAATAGAGGTATAGGATTGAATTAATAGGATTTAAATACTTCCTTGTTCCTCAGAACARTCACCATTCCTGAGACCTTAAGTGTTCAAAATCAATTGGATGAATCCYAGACTTGAGCGTTGCTTATGTGTCTTGGAGGTCCTAACCATGAAGGATAGGTTGGGTGGGTATMTTTCTTATGTTATGTTTATAAGATACAGTTGATTGAATAATAGTGATGTTTCTTTCAATTGATTGTGATGAAATTGATTGTGTAGTTATTAATACATGTTATGATGCATTTTCACTTGTCCTAACGTTTGTTCATTTTTTTTTTTACCTCTTTTGTACATCACTAATTGTTGACATAATGGAGGGGCCATTACAAAAATAATGACAATAAGTGATGGAAAATATTAGGTATGAAGACATGTAAAATTTCTTGTTATTCTTTAAATCTCATAACTGAAAATATATTTCTCTAGAAATAATCTTTTCCTAGTTAAAAATTGTTTTTTCATGAACTATAAAATGTAAGATATACAGAGACAATCGGGGAATAGTAGTCATATATTACTGAACAAATACTTTGGAGAAAATCCATGCTATTTATCGATAAGGGTTTCTAACAAATTTACTTGGATATTAGACAAGTTTTCTGAAATCATTGTTCGGTCTTCCAGATATTCCTGCAGAAGCTCCAATCCACTATTTATTTCCTTCAGGAATATATTGGCTTCATATCCTTTGAATGTAATTGTTGGCTATTGGAGTTTAGAATTTTCTTCAAGACCAAATGTGATAGAGAAATAGGGGATTCTCCTTGGAGTTGAATTGTCCTCCAATTTTTATCATATTTTTCCATGCACAAGGAAACTGGTTATTTGGAATCGAAAACTTCTGGTACAAAACCTACTAAAGCAATCCCTGATGTCCAAACTTGGTTCACATTCCTTTCCAGTAGTGGTAGTGATGAATAATACCAGTATGATCTTGACCACTGGAATCTCTAATCCTCCTGCTCAAATGAGTTTAGAGTGTCCTCGTAGAAATGTTCTCTTCTTGTTGTTGTCTTTCTTGATGAAGTTGGTGAAATAATGCACAATCACTTTAAAACATTAATTTAAAAGTCTTGTGACCACAACAAACCCCCTTTATGTTTTATTTTTCAAGCGAACAGAAAGGGGGCCCCTACAAATTTTTTTAACCCTATTTCCTCATCCTCTACTGCTTGAGCCTAATACTATCTGCTTGCCTACATTGAGGGAGTTTGGGGTTTTTTCTTGAATGATGACTGTCTTTGATGGGTGTTGGTTATTTATTTTGATCTGATGATTTCAAATGCCTTCTTGTTTCTTCTTGACCTATGAAGTTTTGTTGATATAATTGACATCTCATCTTATGACCTATTTTTTATTTCTAATTTATTGGTGATCTTATGCAGCGGGAGGGTTTTCTCTATTTCATGTATTGATTGAATAACTCAAAATATGCATATTCTTGTTGGTATGTGTGTGCTTCATGTTTTCATCTTTATTCTTTCTCATGCATATTTTACTCACTTGTTTCAAACTCTAAGTCTAATTAACATAATTGTTGATCCTTCTTTTGAATTGAGAATTGAAAAATGTAGTTTCAAGATGTTCATATACGACCACCATGTTATCATTGAATAAACCTAACGGTCTATTATAAATTGGATTAAAGGTAGGGAATATGTTTTTTATAGTATTGGAAAGTCTTCTTTTGGTCACATGGCTGACGTAATTCTTCTTTTTTGCAGGAGTAGGTTTATAGAGACACTTCATTCGTGTGACTTCTTCAACCTTGAGAGGCCTATGGGGGAATATATTGATCGTTGTCCATGACCTAGACCTTGATTATTTCCTTTCTTCTCCTTATTCTGAAGTGTATTACCTTCACTTTCAATTTCCTCGAGGTCAAAATCCCCAATGTTGTTTGACCTACCTTCCTTGCAAGTCTTTCCTTGAACCACTTCAAATTGGTTTGTACCGAGTCCACTCTTGATATTACCTCTCTCCAAAATCCATGCCATGAGTCCATTGAACTTCCTGATTGTGATTCCTTGTTGCGCCATCACCCAATGCCTATTAGTTATATGTTGTATGCACGGTGGTCTGATGTAGGAAACTTTTCTTCGACTTGATCGATTCCTTCTCATTGCGATTTTAGCATATATGCCCTATGATATGTATATATTGAGTGTATTGACCTATCATGTGTGCTCAGTTGGAGTCGACGTCTTGTTTCTACTCGTCATAACTTGCGACGTTAAAACATCACATGAAGCATTTTCCTTTCCCTTTCACCACTTTCCCTTTATCGTGGCTTTATAATAAAATCCTTGGTCATCATATGCCTCGCTCCTATCCATAATGTCCAATTTCTGATGCAAGTAAGACTCCTTTTTGCAGGTTGAAGATCAATGGTCCAGATTAACCCAGAGGCTAACTCAATGGCTACTAAGCGGCAATATTTAAATGGGCATAAATGTTTCTTAAAGTGTCAAAATTGGATCCATGATACCTCATTGGAAAGGTATTGGATAGAGGAATACATTCATAGAGGTCTCTGGGTGATATATGTGACAAAAGGCACTATAAAATGCTGGAAAAAAAAATAGACCATGAATTCGGGGGTAGAAATAAATGTGCAAACTTCATGAAGGCATATCGAAGGCCATGAGTAATGAAATCAAGCCCATGATATCTCGATGGAAATTTTGCGAAGAGAAGAACATGATGGATTTGTAAATTCTAGCATAATGAGAGAAGAAATGGTTTGAAAATGCAAAACCTAGAAGGAACTTGAATTCAAATGAAAAAAGGGCTATGTATTCTTCAAACAGTCATATCTCGAGCTACAAGAAATGAAATCAAGGAACAAAGGACTCGATGAAAATATGAGATAGATTATGAAAATATGTGTAACATCCCCAACATCCAACTGGGCTATGCCACATAAAAGTTTTGAAATATATACAATAAAAACATATACACACAGAAACTCTTGCGGAACTTTATATATATAACTTAAAACAGACAAATACATTTTGTAAATGGATAGATTCATACAAAAATAACAGTAAACATATATGTGCAGAATAGATAGGGAATATCCATAAATATAAATATAGGTATAAACACACACACAAAAAATCCATAAAAATAAACACATAAATAATAATGCAACATGTAATTTAACACACAATTGACACTTATCTTGGTAAAAATATCACCAACTGCATGCAGACCTTCCATGAACCTACCAACCTTAGACCATCTTGCTCTTCACTCTCAATAGTGGGTCACCCCCGATATGGGACTAAACTCCACCAGGTAAAGGGATTCCTAACCAGGCTGATGTATCTCTGACAACATGAAAGACTCTGCCACAAGTGTCAACTCAAACTTACAGCCTATAGTCCCTCATTACCCACATGCCTGTCCCACACAAGGAAGTGTGACCCTTCTCTTCTCAACAGTCCTTCAACTGCAACACTTCCTTTCTGGGCTTCAACAACAGGCCAGATAAAAAGTCTCATGGCCATGTAGCTGCATCTTGGCACCTTTGGGAAATCAATTCCCAACAATTCTCTCACCTAGAGATAAATTGATCACAGGCCTGAAAACCCACCTCTTCAATATCCCATGGGCCTGCCAACCCGCTTCTTCAGTCCAGCTCCCAAAATAAACAGGTACAGATATAGGTACGGGTACAGATATGGGTACAAGTATGGATACAAGTGCAGTAAGGTACGAAGGACAACTGAATGAGTGAGTGAATGATGCTGGAATGAATGAATGCATGGAAAATGCACTAAGTCCAAGCTATATATATGCATGTTCCCAAATTGACACTTGTCATGTTGAGAACCACTTTTTCCCACCTGTCCCCAACCTTAGAACTTAGGATAAAATAATTATCCATACTTTATACTTTAAGGAATATTAATATAATATTCTTTTTTGTCTTAAGCTCTCTAGCTTAGCCTCTTATCCTTAAATTTTATCCCCCCCACCCTTTCCCTAACTAGTGGATTTTAGTCCCCCATACTATTTTATCGCGGTCGATCTACACGCAACGATGTATTATATTAATGATAAGACATATACAAAAATAGGCTCACTAGCCTTTAGAATCTAGGCTCTCTGTCCTAATTCCACACATAATCCTCCTAGCTTATAATAACGGGCTCACCAGCCTATAAAACACAACATATACACAAAGGCTCCCTGCCCTCAAAATCGCACGCATTTAAGTTTGTTGAGCGTGGAATCCTGGAATGTCCTCACTTCATCATTTTAGTGTGCAGTATATGTGCACACTATACCATGGAAGGTGCCTGCAAAATTATATCAACAACTCACCAACTTATAAGCATTTTTACATTTACATTTACAATTTGGGGTTTAGCCTAGGGGTATTACAATCTCCTCCCCTTATTTATGCACTATCCTTAGTGAATTATATACCATGTACCATTCATATTATTTAAAAATATCCAAGCTTTAGCTATTGGAAGCTTGATATCCATCTGGTGCTCTACTTTCCAGTACCAATTCTGGTATTCATACTACGACTGAAAATCAAATACTCTATTCCATAGAGATACTTCCGGAAATAATTTATCTCATTGTTCCATTTGACACACCCTCCTTATGGAAGCTACCATTCCATAAGCATCCTTGAGTTGCCTCCTCCTTGTTGCACTCACCATTTCAGGCTTAGGCATCCCTTCATTGCTACGCAGTCCTTCATCGATCCATCTTGGTTAAGCCCTAATATTGGCTCATTACCCCTTAATTGGGGCATATTACATTAGTAATGTTATTTCATTTATGTCAGATTTATTCCATTAGTTTTAATTATACCTCCTAGTCTCCTATATATACCAAGGAGACATTTTCATTTGGAATCATCTTGGAATTGTACAATTATGTGGGCATAAGGAGGTTTCCCCCTCGAAGAGGCTTATTATCTAAATTTATCTCTTTTGAAAGGCGTTGAGTACTTATTCTGAGGTTTTTCTATGCTATATTGATATTTGGTTCTTAACATATAGTATCAGAGTTCAAGGTCTTGGGGTTTTGCTGCTACATCTGAGACACCTTGGAATTTTCACTATAACTTTTTTTCTACAACATTTCAGAAGGAACAGATTGGAGGATATTTAGTAGATGGATCAAGGTACATTGGGTTAAAATTTCAGATCCTGAGGCCTTAATATTTCGGAGATAAAACCTATGAAAGATAGGGTTCTAGAATCATCCTGGCCTGAGTCATTGCGGAATTTTCGCTATAAAAGTTTTTCTGTAATGTTTCAAACCCTGAAATATGGAGGATATTCAAAGAAATTAGTAAGGTATCTGTGTTAAAACGTTCGGCTTCTGGGTCATCTTACATTTGTAGATACACCCTGTGGAAGATAGGGTATTTGACTAGTCCTATTGACTAGTCTCAAGAAGGTGTTATAGATAAAACAATCATAACTTCTTCCTAGAGTATTGTTAGGACCACATATTGCACCTTTTTGCCCATACTTTTTGTCATTTTTATACCCTTCATCACTAGTGTTTAGACTCATAATATCACTACATCTGATCTTTCGAAGGTATACAATGTCCTTTCTCATTATTATATGCTTAATCTATTTTGCATAATACTTTACATTACTTTTTGACCTAACCATTGATTAAGAAGCGCATAAGTGTCCATATTTGCAGAATAGTATTCAAGGCCGATGCTGAAATACAGAACTACCTAAAGTCGCTGCTGAAACACAGAAGTTGCTACACAATCTGAGGACGCATAAGCTGAAACACGGAACTGTCACTCAGTTCAGAAGTGCAGATGCTGAGACACAGAGGAGGCCGCCACGATGCTGAAACACGAGTCCTGACAGCTAGCAGTCAAACCGACACAGTCAAGAGCGCAATTCACGTGGCTGAACAGCCCGTGAATTGCGATGCTGAAACAGCATCAGCAGCTATGAGAAGAA
>ML854765.1:28817-42049 GCA_009831015.1 Picea engelmannii | reverse complement strand
GTCGCTAATGCCTTTTTTTTTTTAGTTTGAGCAGGTCTGCAGGTTCTGCCAGAGATGTTGAGGTTCTAATGCGCTCTACGGTGAGCACATGTCCCCGAGTTGGAGCCAGATGTTACCCCCGATTTCATGGGATAACTAGGAGATCATGTCTCGAGGCCCACAGGCCCTAGACATGGAGTACCGAGAGCAGGATTGACCTGAGCATGGCCCTGGAGGGACCATCTTTCTTCTCCTTCATCAGACTTGTCTTGTCAGCAGCAGCAGCATCCATCACCTTCGGCTTGGACTTGTATCAGAGAAGACTCTTGCTCCATGAGGTAATCGGTCCAAGTATCATGGTATGTGTCATTTTTTATCATTATAACCTTTAGATATATGCATCTTACTCCTTTTGTTTCTGGCAACTGCTTGGATCTTACATTGACCCACTTGACCATGGTTGGGGGGATTGACAGGGTGCCCTAGCAAGCTTGTACCCATAGGTTTTGGTTTGCCACCGGGTGATTTCTGAAGAGCCATCGTCCGCTCCCGTCATGTCATCACTTTTATATCTTATCTCCCACTCATCTGCCCCATTCCCCTAGTCTAGGCATTAGGATGATCTGTTTGTGGGGTTACACCTTATCTCGTGGGAAGAAGGGGCTAAAGGCCTAGAAGGTAAAAGCAGCTGGTAAAAGATAAAAGCCATAAAAAATGAAACCTAGAGATGCCTTGCCCAGGGATCCCTGAGAAGGTAATAAAAAGCCTCTCAGCAAGAAAGAAGAGGGACCCAAAGAAAAATAACAAAACAAGACCTATCTAAGAGGATAGGGGGTCTCATCACGAGCCAGCCTATTATGTTCATGGGTACCTAGCAGTATGACATTGCCATTATCTAGTTACCACGCCAGGGCAGTGACCTTTGGTTGCATGGCCAAGGGAAAGGGGGTCTCATCACAAGCCAGCCTTATCATCTCTGTGAAAGTGCTTGTGGGTAACACTGTCAGCTCTGGTCACCACGCCAAGGTAGTGTCCTCTAGTTAGACCTTGAAATAAATAAGAAAAAGCAATAAAGGAAAGAGGAATAAAGGCAATAAAGGGCTTGGAAAGAATTGCATCCATGACAGGTACAGCTCGCCTTCTACAGAGGTACCCACAGGTAATATCGTACACCCCTGTCTTTCACTCTACCCGTATGTCTGGACATCCTTTTCTTATGGATGCTGGCCCAATAGGGTATTTTGTCTTTTTCTTCGGCTTTGTATTGTAGGTCATTGTAATGTCTTTAAGCTATTGAATGATATATCAGGGGTTTTATGCATGTATTTGATAAAATTAATGATGAAATGTGATTGACATTGCTATGATCCCTGTGACTAATGAGCCCATGGAGGGCGAAGTTTTTTGATGTGCAGAACCATGCTCGACGGACAAGTACCAGTTGGACCGGTACACATGGGGAGATGATTAGCTCGGACCTCCATGGGGCTGAAGATCCCATCAGATGGTTGTTGGGACCCCATCAGGGGCAGAGACAGGACAGTGATTGGTCGAGCCTTTGCACATGAGAAGAAGAAGGATGTTCCACCCAAGACACTTTCGTTGAGCCCAGCCCAGGGGGGTTGACCCACTTCAGATGGAACGTTTTCCTTTTGATGGCCAGGATGTCACCCGGGAAGCCTTGACATCACCTTGAGTGTGTGGCAGTTTGACAGGTTGGCTGGCACGTGTGGCAGCTTGGAGGAGCCCAGGAAGGGCTAACGTTTGACTTCTGGATGCTGGACTAGCCCCAAAAGGGCCTAACGTCTCCCTCAAAGGGGCTTGACGTCTCACCTTTTTGCTCATTCATGTCTTTTACTTAGCAGTTAATGTAAAAACAGTATGATTTTGGTTTGTAGCCTTGTCGGCTATTTTTAATGACCTAATTTTAATTAAAGGTCATGATACACTATATATTGAGGATGTTTTCCCTCATTTGAACATAACACACAACTCACTCTCTTGTGAGGTCTGATTTTTGCGCCCTAGTTTGGGTATTTGGTCTTTTAAAGGAGGCACACTTGTTGATGGAAGGATTTTCTTGGCATGTTTGGCATTTCTCTTGAAGGAAGGTTTACAACTAGGGTTTGCATATGCTTTTCATCATGATATGTAAGTGTTTTTCTTGCAAAACTTCTTAATTGAATGGTTGTAGGTTTATAATTCTTGCATTTAATTATAAATTTGCTGATTTTAAAACCCTAGGTGACAAGCACACAAGTATGTCCTTGTCTCAAGTCCCCTTAGAGAGAAATTTTCATCCATTGAAGAAGGAAGAAAGAGCCTAGCCTTTGCTACACTCTTCTCACTTCTTCCCTTAAGCTAGCTTTGATTTTAAAGGTTAAAAGGAGGGTGACATCCCAGGCCTAGGTTATCTACACCTAGGGTCGTCCATCTTCTAGGGTTTTAGTGATAGAGCCTTGCCATTGCAACACTCTCCCTCACTTGATCCTCTTGTTTTGACTCTTCTCATATGCTAGCCGTTTTGCCAAGTTTGACCTAAGGAAGGAGGAAAGAGCACGAGGCCTTGCTTAAGCAACATCGGAGTAAGCCTCTTTCCCCTAGGGTTTTGATTCTAGGGCCCTGCCATTGCAGCACTCTAGAACCCTTCCCTCTTGTCCTTAGCCTTCATCTCTTCAACTTTGAGTCCTCTCCTTATTTGACTCCATATACCCTTAGGCACTGATCTTAGACACACAACGTTGAAGTGATAGTGCTCAAACCAACTCTCAAAACTTTAAATTTTGAAACCCTAATTAACTAGCTAACCCTAACTAGGTTGACGTCACACTTGGTTATTCCATCTTGACTCCGCAACTTTTGATGATAAGCAATTAGATGAGGATTGAAAGCATTTATTGGATAAAGATTGGTTA
The DNA here is from genome assembly GCA_009831015.1 of Picea engelmannii. Classification (NCBI taxonomy): domain Eukaryota; kingdom Viridiplantae; phylum Streptophyta; class Pinopsida; order Pinales; family Pinaceae; genus Picea; species Picea engelmannii. The sequence continues at coordinate 39,155 of ML854765.1, read as the reverse complement.
GATACGTTGTTTATTACATCATCTCAATAGTTATTGATGAATTGATACTTCTCCATTGCTCTATTGACAAAACGTTCATCTCATTAATATCTGTTGTTTCACATTGCTTATATATTATTTGTCAGATAGTCACATTAAGTACTAACCCACTGATATATAGCCTGCATACATATTATCTTGTTATTGTCTTGTTCCGGGCAAGCGTTCTCTTTTGGGCATACACTTCTTTATTGACTGATTAGGCGGACTTTCTGACCTTGGTGGTAATCTGTGAGGAGGAACTTTTGCCTTGTCTTTTATACTTCAGCCTCTTCAAAACCCCAGGTTACCGAGGACGTCTCCCCTGGGTTAACCTCCCTAAATAGAAAGAACCTCCCCATTGAGGTGACATTGGGTGGGGAAGGTTCCTGTTACGCCAGTTTGGACTCAATCCTCTAGCCTTTTGACCTAGCTACAAACTGTGCGATAACATTTTGGCACCGTTTCCAGGGAACACTGAGTCAATCTTCCTCAACGACAAATCTTTTTGGTAAACCTTGCCTCAAAGACCTTTTCTTACAAGCTTACCTGGCGACTCCACTAGGGTGTCTTTCCCCTTTCTCTTTGGTAGTTTAAAGTAAATTATCTAGCAACTCCACAAACTAGAAGGAGATTCAACAATCCTCCTTTGTCTTTCAGAAGGAAGCCTCCCTTAAACTCTCTTGTTGTCAAATCACTCTTCGGGAAGAGCCTTCCTTTAAGAATCATGTCTACCTCTCAAACCACCACAACAAACCCAGTCAACAATCAAAGGCAATGGTCATCTACCCTTTTCAGGCCATTAGACATGTCAGCCATACCTGGCTATCCTAGGCAAATGCCACCCAAGTATGAGAAGTGGTTGCCTAAGTTTACCGGTACTGATGCCGTCAGTGCCGAAGAGCATATGAGTAACTTTTGGGCATTCTTTCAGCGTCACCCCATCAATGATGATGCTGAAGATTTGGTCATGAAGTTATTCTCCGCTACTCTTTATGATGCCTCAAGGCGTTGGTACCTCAACCTTCCTGATGGAAGCATCAAGACCATGGATAGACTTGAAGAGGCCTTTCTCAAAAGGTGGAGTATCAAAGAAGACCCTAATATGCTCCTCACTCGACTGAATAGCCTTGCTAAATATGAGAATGAGTCCATTCGGGAATTTCACACCATATTCGAGACATTGCTACAAAGCATTCCCGCAAGCCATCATCCGAAAGACGATTACCTTGTTCATATCTATACCAGGTCTTTCAATGGCCAACTAGGGTATCTTCTTAGAGACAAAAACCCCCAGTCCATTCAAGAAGCCCAAGAGCTCGCCACCAAGATAGAAGGGAACCTCCTTTCATCCAAGATTGAGCCCTTTGTTAACCCTAGGGGGAGAATAGACACAAAGCAGAAAATAGTACACAATGCTGAACCTACTTCAGATCTCTGCACCAGTATCAACAAGTTACAAGCCTCYGTGGATGGCATCATAAAGAATCAAGAAGAAATGATGAGCCGGATCGTCAGACTTGAAGGGGTGYGTCCCCGTGGAACACTGATTTTATTTGTTAATTTGGCCTTTGAAGGGGTGCTATCACCCAGTAAGATAGGATTTACAAAGCTAGTTTTCTTCTTAGATCCTATTGATTTCTTTCGCTAGCGACATAAGATTTGCATGTGTATTTCGGCTAATTATCATGCTATCTAAGTTTCTTGTGTAGGGAGCACAAATATTTAACAGTTTCTTGCAATTTTTCTTAAGTCTTTACAGGTCCTCATCTTTGGAGAAGTGGCTGGAATAGCCTGGCACAACCTTTCACATACTCCAAAGCTTTAGAGAACAGAGTCCCTCAGCATTCCACCAAAAGACTCCATAGCCCAAGGATTCCACCTATCCAGCTTCTCTCTCTCTCTTTCACAAATTTAAATACTTTTTGGTTACTTTTATTTGCATCCATAAGTTAGATCTACATTTCAATTATAAATCTAAAGTAGATTCAATAAGTCATGCATGCATTAGATCCTTATTGCACTTACAAGTTTTCGTCATTCAATACTATATCTAGCATAAAAGTTTGTCTTTTAGCAATTCATTCAAGGTTAAATTTGCATTCTAAGAGATGGATCTTGTTAAGAGCTTTAAGTCTTATATTTGGCAGTCTTAGTGCCTATTTTTTTTCTTTCCATACAGGAAACAAAAAGCTATTAAGGAAGTTGGTTTCTTACTGTTTTTCTTAGCAATTTTTATTAATTTTTTGTCTAATTTTCACTTGGAATTTTTTGCATGAGAACTAACAACTTTTGCACTTCTAAAGCATTTTTGGGCAATTTTCCTCCACATTAGATTTCTGTTTTTGCAGATTTAATGACCAACTAAAGGGATACTCTGCCCATTTTTTGCAGATCCGGAGCCTCTGAGACCCCCCAAGGCATCCAATCTTCCTTTTAATCACTCTATCTCATCATTTTGTAAGTTTGGCTGATCCTTGGGTTATAAAAGGACAGCAAACATTCTTCTAAAAGATTGTAACTTCAAGGCAACAATGGGATTACCCACTAGTCCTCCCATCCCCCCTACCCCCGGGGGGATTGTCTCTTTTTTGCATTTCTTTTTGCATGTTTACATTTTTGCTAACTTAAAAAGATAAAATCAATCTAAAACGAACCCATGCACAGAGAAACATTTACTTTACATTTTAGATTAGCTAGCTTAATTTTCATTTTTAGTTATTTCAATTTTTGCAAAGTAGCGAACCTTCACCGTCAAGGCCCTATTATGCTCTCGGCCTCGCAAGCATTTGTTTGATCTTGGCATGATTCAGAGAGGGACTTGATTTGTGTGGAGTAGTCTAACTAGGGAAAACCTTTTGCTATTATTGCTCAATACGGGATCAATACCGGCAAGTTGCTTGTGAATTCAAGGGGATACTTTAGTATTTTCTCTCTCCCCATTGGAAATCATTGTAGTTTCGCTTCCTTAGGAGTGAGCCTAGACGGAAGAGGTCTAGATTGAAGTGATAGTGGGTCTAGACTTAGGCTTGTGCCTCTTAGGACACATCAAGTGGGTTGGAGACTTCTCCACGTTAGTAGGTGTGTATAAGGACGGCAACAAGCATATTAGCATATCCTAATATTAGCATATTCTAATATAACCATGAACATTTTTCTTTAAGTAGTTTAAAAGAACATTCCTTTTAATAAAAAAAAAATATGTATCAGATTTTTAAAAACTATTGACATTTACCATGAACAAAGCTTTGGAGTTTTACAATATTCTCTTCCTCTTCAACACATTGTTCTTTCATTTCCTTCTTCTGAGATGTTATCCTCCCCATTAGATACTCCTTTTTCAAGAGAAACTTCATGTAAACTTCAGCTTTTTCATTTGATCCAACATTTAGTTGAAATTTTCTGCATATATTGATGAAGTCATCCCTGCATGTAATAATAAAAAATCAAAATTTCAATAAATGAATATGATGATCAAATGTTTTTAGTTCATTCATTTTAATTCAAAACTGTTGGCATTAATGTTTCTTTGATGACAACATAAAGATTGTAAGTCATATTAAAACGTTATGAGTCACATTACATAGGAAAAACAGAAAAGCCATGAACCTAAGAATGTAAGAAATGAATATGTATCAATGATTCCCACTAATGAACAAGATATCACTGTAACGTTCCCAAGCCAACATGCCAGGAACATCACGGTTTTGGTGTCTTTTTTAAACTTTTATTGGTTGTGGTATTTCGTCAAACACTTTGCTGATTTACTTCTTTGTATGTGTTTACTTGCAGGTTGGACTCTTGATTTCGGCCTTATGGTTTTACTAATGATTTTAATGTGTGTTGCAGCAATAAACAAGAGACACCATAATGGAACATACCTCAACCATATGCAAGATCAACAATATGATAGACAAGCCAAAACACCTCAGATCTGATTTATTCATAAATAGATGAACCTGATACAATGAAGATGCCAATCTGGAATGCTCAACAGATGGATCTAATAACATAATAGGAGCTGCTACAAAATGATCCAAGAAGATACTATAAGCCTCCAAAGTCTGAATACACCATGAATACCAATACAAGAAAGATCTGGGCCATAGGAAGTGTCAACCCCCAAGCTGGAAGATGCCACGCCCTGCTGGATCATTGAATAGCCTCACTAATTCGGCCCTAATGTCAAAGACCTCCAAATGCTCCGTTGAAGATGTCGAACTGTAGATCGGGATGAGTAGAATCCCCTCCTTAAATCTCAAATCGAAATACCAAGGGAAACGCCTCCAAATGTTGAATCCTCCAATGGAGTTGCACCCTCCTAAAACTGTCAAACCCTACAATTTCAGCCCTGATGAAGGAGGCCTCCAAATGCCCTGAAACTTGCTAGAAATATAGATTGGGACACTGCAAGTCACTAGGTGAAGTCTCAAGGTCAGATCTAAAGTATAACCCCTCCAAATTGAATACATCTGAATCTCAGAAATGCCCTCCTTCTCTCCAATTCGTCCCAATGCTCTAGGAAATAATATGTACCATAGAACTCTCTCAAAAGCACCACGAATGATCGTGAAGATCCTGCAAGAAGAACCCAAATGCTCAAATCTCCAAAAGCCCTCTCAAACTCCTACAACAAACCTTCCTTCACTGAATGATGCACCCCCCTTGCTGGAAACCCCCAATGGTGCACCCTCCTTCTCTTCCTGTGTCTGTGGTTGGTGTAGAACCCTCCTGCACTGATGTGGATCTGAACTAAAATGGTGTGGGAGAGTATTACATCTCTGAGACCAAGCTTGGGACAAGCTAGGTGGAATCTTTCACCATCGAATCGTCCTCTAGGGTTTGTTAAGTCAAAACCCTCAAAACCCCCAATGCTAGGCTCTCTAGCTGGAAGCTAGATATCAAAATGATAAACATACATGAATGAAATGAGAGAATAGAGGCCCTTGCCTCTTATTTATACTTCCTTCATCCCCTTGTCCCTCCAAAGTGACTTTTCTTTTTTAATTTTTAATTAATTAATTAAATCACTTTAATTAATTAATTAACCTTTTTACCTCTGAATAGCGCCTTATCTCTCCTAGTGGCTTCCCTGGCCACTGAAAGTCACTTCTCATCATCCTATCCTGTAGTGTTGTTCCTCCTGATTCCAATGAGCTATTACACTGAGAGGTTCCTCCAAGTATTGTGCCCAAAATGACCTCTTCAGTGAATTTAATTAACTTATAGCTCAAAATACTCAAAATCATGGAAATCGTCGGAATGCAATGGAACCAAAGCCAACCTATGCGGAATGGATCATAATGATGAAATGGGATGAGCGATGCAAGCCGGACTCCAAAATACCTCTCAATAATCTATGTACTCACTATAACCTCCATCTGGCTACTCTGGTCATCATAACCCTCTGTAATGTAATGATGTCCCAAAGTGGGGACATTACAGTCCTCCCTGCTAGAAAATTGTTTGTCCTCAAGCAATAACCAAATCCCCACAAGTATAATACCAAGATCACATTTCCACCTGTGGGACACACAGTAGACCCCATCCAAAGATGAACTATCACGCACTCTGCCCCCTGGGTCCCATATCAAGACATGAACTGCAAGCCCTTGGGAAGCATAATCCTGAAATGTATCAACACCGTGAAACTCCAGCTCATGACTCATGGCCTCGTCCCTGACTAAGTCCATCCTCCAAGATACTACCAAGATCAACACGGCCTCCATCAACTGCCCATGCTAATGCCATAATGAGGTACTGCAAGAACTCTGAGTCACCCTCAAGTGGTGTGCTCTCCTCAACACTGAAGTTCAATGGAAAGTCAGAACAACTTTCCCCTGCAAAAGTCCACTCGCCTCTGTCAGTCAGTGAAATGCTCAACCCTGCAATCCCTGGATCCCATGCTAGCCTTTGTCGAAGATCACCATGCTGACCATGCCTGACTGCTCACATATCACCTGTAAAATATCACATGCTTTGGTCAATCCCAAGGATTCAACCAAAATCTCGTCTACTGGTATCCATGGTACATACTCTCCTGTGATCATCACCAACTCCCAATCATCCAATACAACCGGAAGTAGCTCCTCCAACTGTTGGTCCACCAACTTATACCTCTCATCTCCCATGCAACTGTTGATATGGTGAAGGTGATCTCCCCTAACTATGTGATGTTGCAAAGGAGTGGCATCTGCATACTCCCCTAAGTGTGTCTCCTCCCTGCAAGGCAATACACCCCTATGAATCCCACCATACATCTCGGCATGTCTCTGTGAGCTATCACTCACCATTGTATGCTTCGGCATACTCATGTCGTCTCCCGTATACTCATGTCGCATCATAGATACTGAGCGTACTACTGGCTCAACCTCTGTCTAAAGGTCAACCACTCTCGGAACAGAAATGGAAGGGTCCTCCATTAACTGGTGCTCATCTGCTAGACCACCAACATCCTCTAGCCATGTGACCGAAGGACATATCTGACTGTCCACTAGGATAGATGAAGTGGACTTCTGACGAATCTCCTCAAGAAGTTCCTCTGATCTGGACTCTGATTCTTGAAGGATTGTCTGTGTGCCTCTCAAGAATCCTCGAGTGCTCTCCAACTCCTGAGTGAGTAGATCCACCTCCAACTCCTGCACCCTCAAGGCCCTGTGATACATCTCGCCAATCCCCAAGACGTGGTCCCTGTCTATCAACAACTGCTAGTAGTCAGTCCTCATCATAGACACTCTCTCCCTGAGGGTATGAAGGTCATCCATGGAAAATCCCTCATCTGCACTACCATGTGTCACCGATGCCCTTCAACAGTAATCGACCACCAATGCATGTGTGTCATCACAACGCCTAGTGGTTGCCATGATCATATCCTCACTAACTCTCAATTGTCGACCACCAATGCATGTGTGTCATCACAACGCCTAGTGGCTACCATGATCATATCCTCACTGACTCTCAGTTGTCCTGCTAACTGGTGTGACTCCTGATCACAGTCATGCTGAGGTGCCACCTCATGTCTCTCACTTCTAGTGCCATCATTGGTATCCCCAACAACACTCCCTGCAGAAGATAAAGTGTTGAATTGCCCACTGTCTACTGTGCCACTGGGTCTGCCCATACGTGACTGCACATCATCCTCAACTGCTAGCTCCCTCTGAATCATACTGTATCCGGTGTGAGCAACTGTATCTGTTAATGTTTAAGCCATTATTATAGTTCTTTGCATTTCAATAGATAACAATAACATAATACAAGATCACTGAGAAATACACAATCACAAGAGACACAACATTTATCCTAGGAAACCCTCTAGAAGAAGAAAACCCAGCAAAACTTCCTTATTATAGATAGCCAATACAATGCCAAGAGATAACTCAAGCTAATACATAAGATCCTCTCCCAAAGATGTGCCACTCTCTCTCCTTCTTCTCTAACTGCAATTCCGAAACTTGTCTCTCAAAATGAGCAAGTGAGGTGTGTGTCTAAGTGAGGCGCTAGCCTCCTTATTTATACAAGACTGGCACGTGTGAAGTGTCTCTTCACTGGCAGGGCCGACTTCTCCAACTGTGAAATATTCTAAGTTGTAAATTTTGGGAAAGACCTCCTGGTTTTGGTGTTGGACTTTCGTCAAACACTTTGCAGGCTTCTGGATTTATGGCTGTAGGTGAAATTTGGATGGACAGCAGGCTGTCTCTTGGTTTGGTTTGCTGTTATGATGGTTTTCTAATCCCTTGTGCCTCCCCATGCCATGCCAAGTGTATTATTTGGTCATTAACAAAAACCCATAAAGATATTGATAAAGAACAGTCACATTTTAATGGGCAAAGACAAACAACTCATGCTGATTTTATTAAATAATGGTGGCTGAACTTTATTACAATCAAAATGAGCAAAATACCTCTCAAAATCGTGAACAATGACTGGTATGTGGAATCTGAAACCTCCCCTCACACACAGCGATGAAGAAACAGTCCAAATCTGCCCCCCAGGTGCTGATAAAGGAGGTACGCCCCTGCAAGTATTGTTTTGTAGTCTGGTTGGATGAGTTCTAGCAGTCCCAACTCAACCATACGCCTCTCCTCATGTGATAAACAGCCATCCAAGGGTGATCGACCAGCAGCAGCCTCAGCATTGACATCCACGTAACACTAAGAGGGGCGCGCAGCTCTTGTGAATGAGATACACAGCCAGCAAAGGAGTAAACACAGCTTCAGTACTGTTGGACAAGCAAGGATCACAATGAAAGACTACGCCCAGCAGGATAGCCATGTCTTAGTGATGAATGAGTCCGCCTCAAAGGAAAACACGCAGCAAACTAATGGGAAATGCGCCCAGCTCAACGAAGAGATCAAACCCTCAACTCGTGCCAATAAAAAAGATGCCTCTTCTTGCCACTTCTGCAAACAAATGCCTTCTTCAATGAAGTGCTTCAAACACGATGCCAATCCCTGCAAATGAAAAGCCTGAGTGGCTTCTCCGATCTTCAGCTAGGAAGGTATTGTTTCAACCTCGAAACCGAATTTTCTCTCCAAGGGTTTCGAAACCCTCGTCTCAAGCTCGCAAGCTTTCTCCAAAACAATTTTCTCAAAATATTAGTCGATAATCCCCTTTCCAATCCTCGCTTGTCCTTTTATTCTTTCACTTTTTCTTTTTCTCCATTAAAATATTCATTTAATTAATAATTGGAGAGAAATACCCTTAAAGAGGGGTTTAATATTAATAAACTCACTTTTCCTAAGTTTTCACTTTATAATTTGAAAGTGACTTTACCAATATCATTTCCCTAACTCATCCGTCTAATGGTTCACGGGAAATTGTGTAAACCACCACGGTATTCCGACTGCCTAGAAAAAACGGGACATTACAAACTGGGTGGTTATAACCACCTTTATTATATTTCAGGGCCTCTTGATATATTCTGGGGCCGACTTCTTCTTTTGCCTTTTACAATTACATTATGACCAATCCGCAAAAGGCGATTTGGTCCTTTACAATAGCCGACATGATCAATCCACAATGGGGATTGATCCAATGAATAATATATCAAATAATAATAAAAATACACTTTGCAGTTACATTATTTTAACACTCCCCCTTAACAAGAAGGGTATTCTTCAACAGCATCAGGCGAGAGAGAGAGAGGACAACATCATCAACAGCATCAAGTGGGTGATAGGATAGCATCATCAATATCATCTTGGAACACTGACTAGCGTATCTATAAATCATCAGAAGTTTTCTTCATCGGCAGCATCGTCATTCTCAAAGGAATGCAATCATCATCTGCATCAATATGTATTAGTATAAAACTGATACATCATCATCATCATAGCATGAGGCTGGCTCATCATAATAATACTAGACTGGCTTTACGTCACAGCTATCAAGCCTGAAGCACAGTTCTAGTCTCATCTCATAGTCTTGCTTTACGTCACAGCTATCAAGCCGGAAGCAAGATGCTCGTCCTGCTTTACGTCACAACCATCAGGTCGAAAGCAGGATACTAGACTAGCTTTACGTCACAGCTATCCAACTTGAAGCTCAGTGCTAGTCTCATCACATCATCTTGCTTTACGTCACAACCATCAGGTCGGAAGCAAGGTACTCGTCCTGCTTGACGTCACAACCATCATGTCGGAAGAAGGATACTAGACTGGCTTTACGTCACAGCTATCCAGCTGGAAGCTCAGTGCTAGTCTCATCACATCATCTTGCTTTACATCACAACCATCAGGTCGGAAGCAAGGTACTCGTCCTGCTTTACGTCACAACCATCAAGTCGAAAGCAGGATACTAGATTGGCTTTACGTCACAGCTATCCAACTGGAAGCTCAGTGCTAGTCTCATCACATCATCTTGCTTTACGTCACAACCATCAGGTCGGAAGCAAGGTACTCGTCCTGCTTTATGTCACAACCATCAGGTCGGAAGAAGGATACTAGACTGGCTTTACATCACAGCTATCCAGCCGGAAGCACAGTACTAGTCACATCACACCATCTTGCTTTACGTCACAACCGTCAGGTCGGAAGCAAGAGATGTCTCATCACAGCAACTACTCCCCCTTTCGAGGAAGGTCCTTTCAGACTATACCAAGCTTATATCGAAAATGCTCAAACTTTATATGAGATAGAGGCTTGGTCAACACATCAGCAACCTGTTCATCCGTGCTAATGTACTGGAGCTTTAAGGCTCCTCTCTGCACCATGTCACGGATGTAATGATATCGGATCTCTATGTGCTTCGACCTGTCATGGAATACAGGATTCTCTGTCATCTTTATGCAACTCTGGTTGTCACATAGGATCATGGTTGCTT
>ML854765.1:0-10484 GCA_009831015.1 Picea engelmannii | reverse complement strand
AGAAATAAAAGGAATTTGATGCATATATCTAAAGGTTATAATGATCAAATATGACACATACCATGATACCTGGACCAATTACCTCATGGAGCAAGAGTCTTCTTCGATACAAGTCCAAGCCGAAGGTGATGGATGCTGCTGCTACTGACAAGACAAGTTTGATGAAAGAGAAGAAACATGGGCTCTCCAGGGCCATGCTCAGGTCAATCCTACTCTCGGTACTCCATGTCTAGGACCTGTGGGCCTCGAGACATGATCTCCTAGCTATCCCTAGAAATCGGGGATAACAGTGCCAATAGACACTTAAGTTGATAGGACAAGTCTAATATAAGTAAAGGGAAATCCTTCATTGTAGACATACACACACTTGTGAGTTTTGGAAATTTCAGCAAGTACACTTCTTGGTAAAAGTTGTGCACCTCTCTTGGGTGCTAGAGTTCTAGGGTTTTGTGCACGCTCTTGTGTGCTAGGATATTCTTGGTGGTAAAGGTCTTTCTCTTGAAAAGTATAACAAAGGATTTGGCTGGGTTTTCTTCCCTTATTGAGAAGGGTTTCCCAGGATACATTTTGTGTTCTTGTGCATGGTGCTTCTTCATGTGATCTTGGTTGCTGCAACATTTATGGTTATGGTTAATTGTTAAAATGGAATGAATTTCATGCTTAACCTAATGCTATGAAAAATCAACACCAAGATGAAACCCATTGACTGCCGCCATAACCCAAGAGTATATCCAACAACCCGCAAGCTATATATACTAATATTATGACTTAGCAAAGGTCGAGACATCTAGAGACACACCTATGGGGGGGTCTCACTCTTGGGGAGTGACTACCCTTCTAGTCTTATCACAAGGGGTCAAATGTTTCATCAGGGATTTGAACCTAGGTGGGGACAGTGCGAGACCTAACTCCCAACCATTTGAGTTGTTTCCCTTCGACATAAAAAATGTATTATATACTATTACAACAACATATGTATAGCTGTAAATCTCCTCATCCTTTCCCTAGGATGAGCAGTGACACTCCAATATAATATTTAATGTAATAAAGTTATGATTTGTAAATGATTTTAACAAAAATCCTATTACGTTAGGAATCCTAGTAATAAATTGTTAGTGTCGGGTATATGGTAGTTATTGGAGTAACTTAGTCTATAAAAGAAAGTCATCTCATTGTGTTGATTGATTCTAATCTATTAAATACTTATATTTTAAGTGAGCTCATTTCTATTATGTAATTTTTTATATGTTTCAAAATTTAACATGGTATTAGAGCCATAACAATGCTCGAGTATGTGAGTAGTGTTGGAATCTATAAACCCGTAAAGAAGATTGAATGTCTCATTCAAGATTAATAAGACTTAGAAATAATGATTAGTTAATAATGGAGAAAACCGAATAATGGTTCCAACCGTCTAATGGTTTCAACCGTCCAAACTGTTTATCCTCCTATATAATGTACTCTTTAATTGATTTAATAAAATGCTCAGTGTTTCTTTTCCTTAATGGCCTCTAGGTGTTGCCTTGCCTGAGAGAAGCCAGTTTCATTTCATTTCATTTCTTCCTATTTCAAGTTGGTATCAGAGTTGAGGTAGAAGAGATCGCGGTTCTCTTCTCCAGTGGGTGCATTTTCCCCTTTATGGACCGTTCTTTTCTAATTGAGGGTCGCTACACTTATTATGGGGTTGAATCTCATGTGTTGGGTCGTTTTCTGTGAAAGTCTGCTCGTGATCTGCACACGTGAAAGTTTTTTTTGTTGATATATCTGCTACCAAAGAGGTGCGCCCAGATCTGCAGCTTTTGGATCTCTATTACTAGCTGCGTAGAGAAGAACCGAGGGGTCTGCACGGATTTCCTCTGGTGTGGCTGCTAGGATTCAAGCCTGGTCTCCACGGTGATCGTTGCTAAGGAGGATCACTGGTATATTACGTAAAGCCTGTGCAAAATTTGACTTATGAAGGCAAGCGATCCGATTAGTGTGGGCACAGTTTCTGCATATTATTGATTGGGAATTTTAGATACACAATTTCTCGACATAGAGAAGGAGCCCGTGAAGCATTTGGAAGATAGTGAAAATCCCTCTTCTGTTGTGCCTCGAGAAGTTGGGAGGAACGAATATATGAGAGCCTGCTAGAGGTGTGCCTGGAGTTGTCAACATAGTAATTCGTTTACCTTAGCGAAGGAGTGATTTGTTGTGTGGGAGAGGCGTTGCGAGCCTGATAGTAGCGCATAGCCTTTGTCGCCTCGTGAAAGATTTTGGAAGGTCTTATTTCAAAGTAAATAAATTATATATCATATATTTCGTTTTAAATAAATATGTTATCTAATTCACTTGTGAGAAAATTGCGTGGAGAGGCATGAAGGAACCCATCCTTCTCCAATATTTCTGGAACGAAGCCGTTGGTGTTTTTGTTGCTGACGCCTCCGTCTTGGGTTTGACAGGCCACACCATTTTCTCATGATCGCTGCACAATCTGAGATCTCTCGCTGCTTTGGAGAGGAGTTTGTTGCGTAAAGGAGTTTGTAGAGATGGTGAATCCACTTGCTGAAACTTATCTCAATGAAGCCAATAAATTGGATGGCTCGAATTTTGTTAATTGGAAATTCAAAATGCAGACCTTGATAGAAGGTTATGGTGTATGGACGATCACGAAAGGAGATGAAGCGCGAACCAACGCGATTGCAAGTGCGACAGAGGCAACAATCCAAGATTGGGATAAGCAGGAGAACAAAGCCAAGGTATTATTACTAATGTCCGTGATAGATAATATAATTCCTCACATTAGAGATGCTAAGACTTCTAGTGAAACCTGGAAATTACTTAAAGATTTGTATGAGACTAATAATACAAATCGCATTCTTTTTCTGAAGAGTAAATTGCTAAGTATTAAAATGGATATAAATRAGTCTRTTAGTAYTTTTCTTGGGCGAATTAAAGACATGAAAGATAAATTGGGAGATATAGGAGAAAAARTGTCAAACACTGATCTTGTCACAATTGCCCTAAATGGAATGCTAGAGGACTATCAAATGTTTATAATAGGCCTTACAACGAGAGAGAAAKCTCCTACCTTTGAGGAATTGACAGGTATATTGTTGCAAGAAGAAGAGAGGTGCACGAATTTGAAGTCGAATTTGAAGCCTCAKAATTTAGACTTAGCACTATRGACAAAGAAGAATTTCCCTAAAGGGAAACCAGGAGGAGGCAGAGGAGGAAGTTCATTTYAGAGGAAGTCATTTCCAAAGCTAAATCAAGGTATGCCATCTAATAGAAATGAACCTAAGTGCTTCTATTGTGGTAGGACYGGGCATCTTGCCAAAGAATGTTATAAGAAGAAAAATGATGAGGCTAGGCATAAAAATAGAAAACATTCAGGACATTTTGCAGAAGAAAACCCAAATTTTGATTCAAAAKATATCAGATTGTTTGTGTCTAATGCTGCACTATYTGYTGAAAYTGTTGATGTTGATGCATGGTTTGTTGATTTTGGAGCTTCAATTCACATGACATGTAATAAGAATTGGTATATAAATTTAAAAAAAACACAATGGTGCTTGTTATCCCCCACTTTTAGGGATAACTAGGAGATCATGTCTCRAGGCCCACAGGTCCTAGACATGGAGTACCGAGAGCAGGATTGACTTTAGCATGGCCYTGGAGGGCCCATCTTTTCTTTCTTCCAGCGCCTTTGTCTTGTCAACAACAACAACATCCATCACCATCGGCTTGGTACTGTGTCAGAAGTGGTTCTTGCTCCATGAGGTAATTAGTCCGGGTATCATGGTATGTTTAGCATGGCCCTGGAGGGCCCATCTTTTCTTTCTTCCAGCGCCTTTGTCTTGTCAACAATAGCAACATCCATCACCATCGGCTTGGTAATGTGTCAGAAGTGGTTCTTGCTCCATGAGGTAATTAGTCCGAGTATCATGGTATGTGTCAYTGGGATCATCAAAGCCMTTGAATATGTGCATTTGATTCCTTTTGTTTCTAACAAATGCTTGGATCTTACACTTGCMCACTTGACCATGTCTGGGGGGATTGACATGATGCCCTAGTAAGCTTGTGTCTGTAGGTTTTGGTTTGCCACTGGGGTGGGGTTTCTGAAAATCCGTCGTTCGCTCCCTTCACAGCACCACTTTTTCATCTTGCTTCCCACTCACCTATCCCACTCCACTTGTCTAGGCAGTGGGTTGACCTACTTTCAGGACTGCACCTTATCTCATGGGAAGAAGGGGCTAAAGGCCCAGTAGGTAAAAGCAAGTTGGTAAAAGATAAAAGCCTAAGAATAAAACCTCGAGATACTTCTCTCAGAGATCCCTGAGAAAACAATAAAAGGCTTCTCAGCAAGAAACAAGAGGGACCCGTAAAAATAACAAAAACAAGACCTAGTCAGAGGATAGGGGGTCTCATCACGAGCCAACCTATTAGGTCCATGGGTACCTAGCAGTATGACATTACCACCAGCTGGTTACCACGCCAGGGTAGTGATTCTTGGTTGCATGGCCAAGGGAAAGGGGGTCTCATCATGAGCCAACCTTCTCATTTCTGCAAAAGTACTTGTGGGTAACACTGCTACCACTGGTCACAACGCTAGGGCAGTGTCCCCTGATTAGCCTCTTGAAGAAAAAAGCAATATAAAAATAAAAGAATAAAAAGAAAGAATAAAGTCATGGGCTTGGAAAGATTTGCATCCAGGACAGGTGCAACTCGCCTTCTACAAAGGCACCCACAGGTAAAGCTTTGCATCCTCTGCCCTCACTGCACCCACTTGCTTGGACATCCCTTGACCACATCACCCACTTGCATGGCTTTGATGAGGTCTCTTCTAGGAACTTTCCTTTTCTAGTCGACACTATCCCAATAGGACGCCTTGTCTTTTTCTCCAAACTTGTATTGTAGGCTTGTGTAATGTTTTTGAGCTTTTAACTGATGTATTAGGGATTTTATGCACATGTTTAATAATATTGATGATGAGATGTGATTGACATTGCTATGATCCCTGTGACTGATGAGCCCATGGAGGGCATAGCTGTTGATGTGCAGGATCATGCCCGACGGACAGGTACCATTTTGGACCGGTACACATGGGGAGATGATCAACTCGAACCTCCATGGGGCTGAAGAGCCCATCAGGTGGATGCTGAGACCCCATCAGGGGGGAGAGACAGGACAAAGATGGATCAAGGGCTTTGCACTGGAGAAGAGGAGGACGTTCCACCAAAGGCACCCTGACAGAGCTTGACCTAGGGGGATTGGCCCTTTTTCAGTGCAACATTGTCCTTGGAAGGCCTAGGACGTCACCCATGATGACCATGACGTCATCCAGTCTTATGGACGTCTTGGGAGATAGACTGGGCAGTATTGGCATGTGTGGCAGGTTGGAGAAGCCCAAGGAGGGCTAACGTTTTGCTCCAGGATGCTCCATTTTCCCTAGAAGGGGCTAACGTCTCCCTTAGAGGGGCTTGACGTCTCTTTTCAGCTTGATTAGGGTTTTAATTTGACATTTTAATGTAAAAACAATATGATTTAGTATTTTGGCCTTGTCGGCCTTTTTCATGACCTAAAATGTAAATTTAGGTCATGGTACTGTATAAATGAAGGATTTTTACCTTCATTTTTTCATCATCTCACACTCACTCATAGTGAGGTCTGAAATTTGCGCACTCTCTTGGGTTATTGGCTGAAATTGTGAGGCGCACTTGTTGAAGGAAGGCATTTTTGGATTCATATTGGCATTTCTTGGCATTTTCTTGATGGAAGGTATTACAACTAGGGTTTGCTATGCTGTTTCTTGGTGAAATGTAAGTGAATTTCTGAAAAACTTCTTAAATGAATGGTTGTATTGTTATTTATTGCATTTAATGTTATAAATTTGTTGCATAAACCCTAGGTGACAAGCACACATCATTGGTCCTTGTCTCATGTCCCTATCAAGACTTTTTGCCATTACTTGAAGAGAGAAAGAGCCTAACCACAACTGCACTCTTCTCTACCTCTTCTGTGCTAGCCGTTTTATTTTCTGAAGCTGAGAAGGAGAAGACGTCCCAAGGCCTAGTTCCCCTACACCTTGAGAGCCGTTTTTCCCTTAGGGTTTGAAGGTGAAGCCTTGTTGTAGCAACACGTTGCCTTCGAAACCCTCTTGTCTTGGTTTTTATGCTATTCTCTTAGCTAGCCGTCATTGCCATTGAGTTAAGGAAGGAGGAGAGAGCACCGAGGCCTAGTTCCCCTACACCAAGGTGAGTCTCTCTCCCCTAGGGTTTTGATTTTGAGGCCTTGCTTCAACAACACCTCAAAGCTTCTCCCTCTAGTCCTAAGTCGTACTATCTTTGATCCTTTAGCTCCTGCATCCTTCACTTTTGACTCCATTAACCCTAAGGCACTGATCTAAAGACCTCTTGCTTTGAAGTGAACTTGATCACAATCATTTTCAAAACCTTGAATCAAACCCTAACTACTAACCCTAGCCTAGGAACTAACCTAACTAACCCATTGCTGCCGTCATCTTTAGCTATAATATCATTGGTGCAGCTAAATGTTTTCTTTATAAGCAATTGAATGGTGATTAAAGGCATTAATTGAATGAAGTATTAATTTGTTGCATTGAATGCCATATTGTTCCAACATTTATTGAAGAAGTGACATAATTTTCATTTCTATTTTATAAACATTGACTTTGTCAATATTTATTATCAAATTGCTTATATGTGTATCAGATAGTCATTAATTTATATGGAGTACTAACCCATTGAGCAAGATTGTATATATCAGTTTGTTGTTGCTTTGTGTCAGGCAGGTGTATCTCTTTGGGGGTTTTACTTTATTATTAGCTATTTAGCTGGACTATCTGCTCGATGGTGACTTGTGAGGGGGGAAATTATCTTTGTCTTATAATCCTTTGCCTTCTCAAAACCCCAGGTCACTAGGGATGTCTCCCCTGGGCCTTACCACCCTAAAGAGAAAGAACCATCCCATTCTGGTGACATTGGGTGGGATTGGTTCCTGTTACGCCAGTTTGACTCTTCAACCTTTCGCCTTTTAACCTTGCTACAAATTGTGCGATAACAGTGCCCATATTTATCTTGGAGATGATCATTCTTATGAAATCAAGGGATATGGAGATATTCCAGTAACACTTCCGAATGGTATTGTCAGACACATTCGCAATGTTGTGTATGTCCCTGGGATAAAGAAAAACTTGATTTATGTGTCCACAATTACAGATAAGAATTTGAAGGTTGAATTCTTCAAGACACATTGTATAGTGAAGGACTTGCAGGATCATTACAGGACTGTTGCCTTAGGAGTTAGAGTTGGAGGTCCGTACAAACTTGATGTCACCAACAAGAATTATCAAGCATTGACTTTTGCAACTATGCCTACAGAAACTCTTTGGCACCAAAGGTATGGTCACATTAATTATCATGATTTGTTGTTATTACAAAAACAAAGTATGGTTGAAGGACTCCTTATGTTGAAGAATGAGTATGCTGCTTGTGAAGGTTGTGCATTAGGAAAGATGCACAGAGATGAATTCCCCTCTAATCCTAATAGGAGAAAAAGAGATTTATTAGAACTTGTGCACACTGATGTTTGTGGACCAATGCAGACAAGGTCGCTAGGAGGTGCTTATTATTTTTTATTTTTTATTGATGATTTCACAAGGTACACATGGGTGTATTTCCTTAGGAGAAAGAGTGATGTTTTTGAATATTTTAAGGAATTTAAAAACATGGTGGAGAAGCAAACAGGAAAGTCCATCAAAATCCTCCGCTCAGATCAAGGGGGAGAGTACAGATTAGGGAACCTCATCAAGTATTGCAAAGATCATGGAATAATAAAACAATTTACAGTACCCCACACACAGCAGAACAGAGTTGCAGAAAGGAAAAACAGAGCTCTGGTGGAGTGTGCACGAAGTATGATGAAAGGTAAGAATCTCTTAGATGCTTTTTGGGCTGAGGCCATTAGCACTGTTGTTTATTTAAAGAATAGAAGTCCAACAAGGTGTCTTGATCATAAAACTCTTTTCGAAGCCTTGTATGATTCTAAACCAACAGTTAATAATTTGAGGATATTTGGGTGTAAGGCTTTTGCACATATTCCAAAGGAGAACGGGAAGAAGCTTGATGCTAAAGCTATCAAATGTATTTTTATAGGGTACTGTTCAAAATTTAAAGCATATAAACTGTTTGATCCATCTACTCACAAAGTGTTTGCAAGTAGAGATGTAATTTTCCATGAGCGGGCAGAAGGAAATAATGAAGACAACAATCATGAAGGGTGGCATGTACTTCTTGAAGATGAAGAGGTCAAAGAAGAGAAGCACCAGCAGGAAAAGGCACCCAATGACATGGATACATCCAGCAATGAAGAATAATCTTCACAAAACGGAGAAGAAGTCACCAGCCAATTGAGAAGATCTTCACGACAGGTTCGTCTACCTGAAAAATATAAAGATTATGCCTTGATGAGTAATATTTCAAATGTCATAGAACCCATGAGTTTTAATGAAGCTAATGAACATGAAGAGTGGAGAAAAGCAGTGGAGGAAGAATATGACTCTATAATGAAAAACAAAACTTGGGAATTGACTGAATTGCTTACAGATAAAAAACCCTATAGGATGTAAATGGATATACAAACCTAAATTCAAAGCAGATGGTAGTATAGATAAATATAAAGCCAGATTGGTGGAAAAAGGGTATTCACAGAAAGAGAGCATTGATTATGCAGAAACATTTGCACCAGTAGCTAAATTAAACACTACAAGAATGTTAATTGCCCTAGCTACAAAATACCATTGGAAGCTTCACCAATTAGATGTAAAATATGCTTTTCTGAATGGTGAATTAAAGGAGGAGGTTTACCTTACTCAACCATAAGGGTTTGTGAAAAGTGGTCCGGAACATTTAGTGTGTAAATTAAAGAAAACATTGTATGGACTGAAACAGGCACCTAGGTCATGGAATGAGAAGATAGATTCCTTCTTTCTTCAGCAGGGTTTTATGAGGAGCAAAAGTGATCCAAATCTGTATACCAAGTTTGATGGAAAGGGGCATGTTGTATTGATTTCCTTATATGTTGATGATTTAATTATTACAGGAAATTCAGAAAAATTGATTAGTGGAATTAAGAAGCAGATGTCACATGTATTTGAAATGAAAGATCTTGGTGAGTTACATTACTGCCTCGGTCTTGAAGTTTGGAGAAATGTTGGTCAAACCTTTGTGTCTCAAGGTAAATATGTCAGAGAAGTACTTAAGAAGTTTAAAATGGATCGGTGTAAAGTTTATTATGTTCCAATGCAGCAGAACACGAAACTTTATTGTGATGATGGTTCAAAGGAGGTAAATGATACAGTGTATAGACAAATGGTGGGAAACTTGAACTATCTCACTACAACTAGACCTGACATAGCATATTTTGTTAGTGTGTTAAGTCAGTTTATGGAAAAACCTCTAGAAAGCCATTGGAATGTAGCGAAAGAGGTACTCAGGTATCTCAAAGGCATAATTGATTATGGTATTAAATATACTGATTCATTCGATGTTGAACTGACAGGTTACTCAGATTCAGACTGGGATGACAATCTGGATGATCGAAGATCTACTACAGGTTATGCCTTTGGCATTGGATCCAGGATTGTTTCATGGAGCAGTAAGAAGCAACCTACAGTATCTTTGTTATCCATTGAGGTAGAATATAAAGCATTGTGTGCAACAACTTGTGAAGCTGTTTGGTTGAGAAAACTACTTCAAGATGTTGGAGAAGAACAAAGGAAAGCTACGATAATCAAATGTGATAACCAAAGCTCAATCAAGTTGGCAAATAATCTAATTTATCATTCAAAGACAAAGCATGTTGATACTCCGTTCCATTTTGTTTGAGAAAAGATGCAGTCTAATGACATTGCTTTAATGTATTGTAATACTAGTGAAAATGCTGCTGATATTTTTACTAAGCCTCTTGGGAAGATAAAATTTGAATTGTTTAGGGAGTTGTCAGGGGTGGATGTCAATCATTTCTCCATTAAAGAGGAGACTTAGAAATAATGATTAGTTAGTAATGGAGAAAACCGAATAATGGTTCCAACCGTCTAATGGTTTCAACCATCCAAACTATTTATCCTCCTATATAATGTACTCTTTAATTGATTTAATAAAATGCTCAACGTTGCTTTGCCTTGATGGCCTATGAGAGAAGCCGGTTTCATTTCATTTCATTTCTTCCTATTTCAAGTATAAGTTCAAACTTTTCAAAAGACATGAAGAATTCTTATTAATGTTCATAAGGTTTTTATGGTTTATGGTTTAATATTTTATTTGTTTAGGTAGGTTTTTATAAATCTTACAGAGGCATAGCTAGTGGAGAGGAGTCGTAGATTGATGAAGGGTTCGTGACGCCATTGAAGAGTGAAGTCACCAAGCATGGAAAGGTTACCTCATAAACTATTTACATTATCCTGCGGCAGGAATTAGAAGACT
>WSFP011386640.1:0-28717 GCA_009831015.1 Picea engelmannii | reverse complement strand
ATGATCTTTATGTTTATTCTAAAGAAGCATAGACTTACATTAAGTGGTCCCAGTAAACCCTATTTTAAACCATTTTATACTAATTCAAAGTTTTCAAAGTTGTGGGTAACCCAAGGTTAATATTAAATAAATGCACAGTCAATATTGAGTCAAGTCAATCCTTTTCAATTGATTAATAAATTAAAAATTAAACAATAGCAATAAAATCAATCATATATATATATATATATATAGACTTTCACCATTGAGAGAATTGCTATGATTAGACACCTAATGTACAAGAACACAATATACAACATGGATGAAAAGTGTCTCCCCAAAATTGCTTCAAACTCTAGGCAAAACCACCACCATCTAAAGCAGGGATGGCATAAAGATGCTAAATCTTGGCTAGATCATTGGGGAATTCAAGAAGAAATCATCATGCAGAATATTGATAATATTACAAATATTATCACTTCTAAATTTAAGGAGAATATGTGGTGCAATAAAAAATTAGTGGATAAAAGCAAATTAAGATACTACAAGTAGGTGTTCAACCCTAAGTTAGAAAATCAAAATTACCTCTCAATTTTGAGAAGTGAAAATAAGAAAATCAACATTGCTAAAATAATAACAAATTCTCATGGCCTACATAGTGAAACTAGGCATTGGACAACTCCGAAAACACTGTGAGAAGAGAGAATATATAATATTTCTGACATTAAGTGGGTAGAATATGAAAAACACTTCCTCTTGGATTTATATCAATATACCCATTTTTATCATTGAAAAATCATTCACATCAATACTGGAAATGGTTGAAGAAAGTACTAATACAAGATACCAACCAACATGCCTCTAGAATTAACAATATTCATTCAACAAGTCAAAATACTATACAAATGGTCCCGTGAATTTCTGTGCATCCTCGTAAAAGGTTATTTGTTCACATCTATGTGGGCCAACACAATGCATTTTTCGAAAATTGTGAGGGTTGCACAATTATATCCATAGAAACCCGCACATATGTGGAAATGATACATCAATTATTTTGGTCGAGCCTCACCCACTTCCAGCCTAAGTTGTACCATGACAAGACACCCAAACCAACTCGAAATCTATCCTTGGGGCCATTTATAGACTAGGGAGTACCTCCAAAGGGATCCTATTGACACTATGAAGTAGTTATGTAAATTCTTCCATGAAGCCTATAAGTACAAGATTGGGGAATGCAAACAAAGTAAGAGTTTGATGTATTGTTATGTTGTTGAATTATTATTAGAGAATCCTCATTTATCCTAGAGCTATTCTCCTGGATGCGGTCAAGGAACAATATTATCATGTTGGTGACTATGAAGACTAGTACAAGAGATGGACCACACTGCCTCAAGAGACGGGCCAAGCAGTGCCATATTTCACCAATAGATTCCATACCTTTCACACCAAGCTAGGTATCAAAGACTTCGAGTGACATTTGGTTCTGAAATACCACGGGGATCTATATAGATACATCCAAACTGAAATGGATTTTATGGATATCTCATCACTTAGTGTTGTTGATCGATATGTTGTTAAAATTGAGCACAAATTTAAGCACCAGAACAAACGGGAGTTCGGGTCTGCAAATCTGCAACAATCAAAGTATAATAAAGACAAACCTAACAAACAACCTCTCTAAAACCAGTATAAGACATAGGAAAAGAAGGGTCATGTAAAGATGAAGAAGGACACCGAAAAATGGTGCGATTTCCATAAAATCCCATGGCACAACACCGATGAATGTCACTCAAAACAATGATTGGTGGCTGAGATCAAAGGCAAGGGGATGAACCCTAATTCAGAATCTGATTCATAAAATAAAGGTAGATGAAAGATCATTGATTCATACCCCACTACTATTTTCCCGATCACAAGAATTCAACTTGAAGAACCAACAAATCATGAAGAGGGGGAGTGCCTTTTTCATTCAGAGATGTGGGTGAAGGGGACCCCACTGCATTTTTTTGTTGATAATGGAAGCCAAAAGAAACACATCTCAATAGAGGTCGTCAAACAGTTGGGATTGTTTACTAAACCACACCCATAGCTATACAGCATCGAGTGGCTTCGTTATTGATGAGATATTCATGTCAACTAGCAGTTTCAATTTTCATATGACATCTAGCCCTTCAAGAATGAGTTATTATGTGATGTTTACCCAATGGATGTCTGTGATGTTTTCTTGGGCCATCCATATATTTGGAAACACCATGTTATCTATGAGACTCGACCCCGTAGTATCATTGTTACTCTGGAGGTTCATCTCTAAAATATACCAGAGGTAGTTCCAACTACCGTCCCACCTAAACAGTGTCGCAAGGTAGCATCTCATACTACAAAGTTCATCTTCTTCACCATCTATTCAAAAGGTGAATAGAAGTAAACTGCAACCACTATAGCCTCGACCCATGCACCTTCTATCCAACTAAAGCAGGTCAACATGGTTGTAAAAAAGCATAGATATTCATTCTGCACATAGTCATCTCATGTAGCTCGATTGGTTGAACAAACTCAACCCTGCTAACAACAGGTTCATGACATCCTTCAACAAACTAAGCAACACAACTTCTCCAACAAGGAAAGCAACTCACCAAGGTTCAGTTTCAGCAAATGCTTCCCCTTATCCCCTGGGAACTCAATGAAATGGAGACAATTCCTTCTTGATAAGGGAGGATTTATCCAAGTGGATATTAGTGGCCACCCACCTATTTCACTGGCTCAAAAAACACTCTTCCACCTTGTCAATTTTGTTTCTATTTTTCACGTCCTGAACTTCCAGGGCCGTTTTGAGGCCCTAAACAACGTTTTTAGGGCTTTCAACAGTCAAAATATAGACAGAGTTAGAGTCTGATGACAACATGTGTATTCCTCAGAAAGGCCTTTCTAATGAGCTATCGTGCGCCCCAAATGGACATCATATGCCAAAAGTTACGGCCGTGGGAAGTTGATACACCAAACTACCCAAAATGGGGTCCACAAAATTGTTTCCTTTTCATCTTCTGGGGTTAGGGTTTTGGATTTAATATATGATAAAAGGACTTTGGAGCCTCATTGTAAAATAATATTCTTGTGAATGATAATAGTCGTCACATCTCTTCTCAGAGATAAGCTAACACCATTCTAGCGAGTCTTTCACCCTGTATTTTTACAGTCTTTGTACATTTTCGCTCATTAATAGAAATTGTGTATTGTTGTATCTTTGTGTTTTTGGTTTCATCTCTGATACATTTTTGTTATATTAGTGGATATCCAAGATATATCTGTATATTTATGTGTTACATCTCCCCTCTCATTTTGTGCCAAAAATAATTTGAATCAATGGTATAAGAGCAGGATGCTCTTGATCATTTTTCAGTGCATATCATTTTTCAGGATGCTCTTGATCAAAAAGTCTCTTTCAGTAAGATAATCATGATAGTTGTCAGGGATTCTAGTAGATTATAAACCTTCCTATTCCAGTTTTTTACCTATTTTGTATATATATATTTTTATTTTTTATTTAGAAATACCTTTTATATTTATAGCAAAAATAAAGACTTACCGAAAGAAAGGTAACTATGAACAAAATATGAAAATAAACTGGTATGTACAATGAAAGTTTAGAAACATATTACTGCATGAAGAGCTTAAGGTACCGTCCGTTGACAGGGGCGATAAGAATCTTTCCATCGAGGTTTTCCAATAAAAATGCATTCTTTCCCTTGGAGGATGCAATTTTGAATGGTTCGCACAAGATCTGATAAAACTTACCATGTTTCCCAGCATCCTCTTTTCTGGCTTCCCATTTTAGAACCAAATCACCAGGGAGAAACTCGCTATCTTTAGTTTTTCAGTCAAATAAGGATTTCATATTATCTTGATACTTTTGTAGCTTTTCATCTACTTCTGACCTATTTTGCTAAACTTCAATCAATAGATTTATCCTCCTGGTAATGTCATTTGGTTCTTCTTGTGAGTCTTGCCAGAGTTTCATTATCGACAGTGCTAGATTTATTGGTAGAATGACGTCAGCACCATATACCATTTGAAATGGAGACATTCCAATTAACCATTTTGTACCTATCATGTTAGCCCACAAAGCATACTTTAAATTCATATGCCATGCTTTCTTATTTTTGGTCAGTATTTTCTTAATTATAGTTATCAGGATTTTGTTATATGACTTGGCTAACTCATTTCCCTGTGGATAATAGGTTGTCGAGTGTCCTAGCACAATATTATATTTTTGAAAAAACTTATCATGGCCATGGACTTGAAGGCCTGAGCATTATCAATCACTATTTTTTGAGGACAACTAAATCTTGATAGAATATTATCCTCCAAAAAATTGAACACTACTGAGTCAGTTGCATTTCAAGTAGGAATAACTTCCACCCATTTGGTGAAATAATATGTAGCAGTTAGAAACCACTTGTGTTGAGTGCTCAAGTGTGGATGAATTTCTCCAATAAAATCAAGACCCCATTGTTGAAATGGAGCTTCAGTTTTAACTAAAACTAAAGGTAATGCCGAGACTTTCTATTTTCCTGTAAACAACTAACAAGGATTAAAAGTTTGGACTTTAGTGTTTACATCAGTGAATAATTTGGGCCAGTAATACCCATCTCTTAGGATTTTATAAGTCGTT
Source organism: Picea engelmannii (assembly GCA_009831015.1). Classification (NCBI taxonomy): domain Eukaryota; kingdom Viridiplantae; phylum Streptophyta; class Pinopsida; order Pinales; family Pinaceae; genus Picea; species Picea engelmannii. The sequence goes on along the minus strand of WSFP011386640.1, from coordinate 24,069 downwards.
TCTCTCCAAGCATGGTGTCCTCCACACACTCCCTCATGGAATTCATCTATAACCTTTTCTATTTCGGTTTCTACTAAGCATCTCAGTAGGAAACCCAAGGGGTTTTTCCAATACAATTTACCATCTATAATACAATATTTTACAGCGTGTAACTTCAATGTCCTAGCTTTAGATGGGGTTAGTTCACTAGGACACTGAAGGGTCAGTAAATAAGAAACAATATTGCGGTACCAAACTGAAGAAGAGAATTTTTGCACAATTTTGGTTGTGGGCATAGTGAAATTGAGTTCATCTATCTCTAAAAATCCTTCATTCTCCTGCAGATGATTTATTCCAAGGGATTTCAAATTTGATTCAGCCAATAATTTAGCCAAACCCTAACCTTTAATAAGTTTAGTTTGTTTAACTTCCAGGTCAAACTCCTAAATTTTGGCTAACCATCTTCCCCTCCTTCCATCATTGTTGGGTTGAACCAGTATATCCTTAACAGAACTGGTTGGCACATAAGCAATGATCTTTGAATGCAGTATGTAAGTTCTAAAATCTTTGAGATCTTTCACCATTGCATAGGCTTGTTTTTCCAATATGTCATATTTTAGCTCAACATCTTTGAGAATTTTACTCAAAAATGAAATGGGTTGTTCAAAACCCTCATTGTTTTTCTGTAATAGTATGACTGCAACTGTGTGCTCGGAAGCGAAAAAAAAGATCATAAACTCTTTCAAATAATCAAGACTCACTAGTACTGGTGCGTCACTTATAACCCTTTTGATGTGTTGAAATGACGCTCTGGATTTAGTAGTCCACTTAACCTCAGTGTCCTTCTTGAGAATATTTGTAATCACTTTAATGATTTCAACAAAGTTTGGGATAAATCTCCTCAAGAAATTTATTTTTCCTAAAAATGATTGAATTTCTTTTACATTTCTAGGAATATTTTTGTATCTATTGCTTCGATCCTTTTCGGGTCGATATTGATTCCATCCTTAGACACTATATGGCCCAAGAGTTTACCTTCTTGCATTGTGAAATGGGATTTCTTGGGATTCAGTGACAAACCAAATTTGCGACATTTTTCAAAAGTTTGCTTGAGGTGTACTAGATGTTCTGCATCAGATTTAGAAAAAATAGTTAGATCATCTAGGTAAATAACAAAAAACTTGTCTCTTTCTCCAACAAATGAGATATCCATAGCTCGTTAGAAGGTTTCTCCTGCATTCATTAAACCAAAAGGCATTTTGTCATACATAAAGGTACCCCAAGGGGTAGTGAACGCAATTTTTTCTTTGTCATCTTGATGTACTACAATTTTATTGTAGCCTGAAAATACATCAATCATAGACATTTTGTTATCTCCAACTACTTTCTCTAAAACGTGATCCATCTTAGGCAATGGATAATTGTCTTTAAGTGATGATCGGTTCAGATTTATAAAATCTACACATAGTCTGATTTCACCATTTTTCTTCCTTACTGGGACTAAATTAGCTACCCACTTAGAGTATCTCAGTGGGACAATAATCTTGGCATCCATAAGCTTCTTGAATTCTTTCTCTATCACAGACAGTAATATAGGGTTAATCTGTCTGAGTTTCTGCCTAAAATGTTTAACACCTTGTTTCAGAGGGATTTTATGTTCCATTATAGTAGTGTCATAGGTTCTCAATTCATCGTAGGACCAAGAAAAAACATCTTTATATTGTTTAAGAAACTCTACATACTTACTTTTAATTTCAGGAGAAAGATACTTAGATAATTTTACCAATCTAGGAAGTTCGTTAGTACCTATATCACAATCTTCAACCTCTTTTGGCTGAGGCTGTAAAGTAGATTTCACAGGGATGTCATCATGATTAAATAACCTCTGTAAGGGGATCATGCCTTTGGGGATCTGATTATTTTTTGAAATAAGAATGCGATGATTAGCAATCTTGTCTTGAAAATCTTGGGGATCTTCCCCTTCCCGCATGATCCAAGTGGGATCATTCTGGTTTTCTTGGTCGACATGTGTTTCAGCAAACTCATCTACCATTTCTAAAAATTTCTTGAGCTTTTCATCATCCTCAAAAACCTGCCAATGTTGTATGTTATTTGATATGGAGGGCCTATTTCTCATCTCTATATGATATTTAAGTTTGAAAACCATTGGAGGGGTGAAGGTCGAGGCTGCTTTAGCCAACGATTTTGCTCGTTGATTTTCATTCCTAGGGATGTAATGAACATTAAATGATCAAAATAAGTTCTCAATCACATGACAAGCACAGTTCCTATAATATCTTAACCTCAGGTTCTTAGCCTGGTATTGATGATTGATTTGTTTTATGATCAGTTCAACATCACCGCAGACTTCTAAGTTTTTGATCTTTAATTTTCTGGCATCTTCTAATCCTAGGACTAGAGCCTCATATTCACAAACATTCTTAGTATAATCAATGTCCCATTTTAGTCTATAAGAAAAAGGTATAATGAACTCGTCATCGGGTGCCACTAAAAGCACTCCGGCTCTTGCTCCTTCACAAGATGAAGCGCCATCAAAAAGCATTTTCCAAATTCCTGAACTATATACATCTTTATTTATTTTTTCTTCTTTTTCTTTTTTCTTTTTTGTACATCTTTATTCTATGCATACATCAATATCATCATCAATAGATATAATACAATTCCCTAGATCCTGATCAACAATATAAACAGGGTAATTATTTGGGTTAAGTGGGTTACTGTAAACACAAACCTGGTTTCTTTGTACAAGCGCGTGAACTGTCCTCCAAAAATCAGGATTGTGACATAAGTCATGTCAATTTGGAGGGATCCTCCAAGTTCGGTGTCCCAATACCTAGATAACAACATGCCATACTTTGGGGGTATATCAACAACAACCACATCCATTAGAATGTTTTTCACATGTATCTGTGCAAGATTAAATACTAAATCTTTTATCATATCTATAAATTTGACTTTTCTCGAATCAAATGAATACAGATCTCCATAAGGTCGAGTGATTTAGAGACCAAGTCTATCCATAATGGCTTTAGGAATTACATTGTGAGAGGCTCCAAAATCCAACATGCAATTATGGAGCAGGTGATCGTGCACAGTTAGTGTGATATAGAAAGGGGAATTGATATCTCTAGCACCTTCGAAATGTGGTTCAAAAATTATATTAGGCTTGTCATCTTCTAGATTTATCACGTCAGCTTGACTTTCAGTATCTGAAAAATTAATTATTTTGGCAATTTTCTTTCTGTATATTGGATTTTTTGCCAGTTCAACAAGAGGTATATGGATTTTGATTTTATTAATTTCATTTTCTAGACTGAAATTTCCCGTTGTTCTATCAAATTCTGTGGTTTGGGCTTCTATCCCTTTCTTTTCAGTTTTATTTTTTTGTGAGGTTTTTGTTTCAACCACATGATCCTTTGTTTTCCTTGTGTTGATGACTGATGTTTCTGTTGGATTTGCTTTGTTAGGCTGTGTGTCAGTAGTCTTGGTTTTAACAGTCTTCTTTTCAACAACTTTTGTAACTGCCTCATTTGTTTCCCCCCTTGGCAAGATTTTCTTCGCTCGGGTGGTTGTGATGTTCCTGTTTCTAGGCATTAGATTGTACTTTTGGTAGAGTTCGACCATTATGTCATCAACGATTCCTTGATAGGTTGAATCTTCTGTAATCTCAATGTTCTTGTTATTTATAGATTTGTACTCTATTTTTAAAGGATTTTTCATAATCTTGTCTTGTTAAATAAGGTTGTTGATAGTCATCGCCAAGATTATTTATGTCTTCTTCTAACTCCTCAAACTCTTGCATGTCTTCTCCTCCAATAAAATTTTCATTTTTGAAGGGAGATTGAATCTTTTGATCCTCACTCTTAATCTGTCTTTATTGTGTTTGAGGGTTAGGATTCCTTCTGAAATCCTTTCTAGGGAGATGATCATTCTTTGATTGATCCAATTCCATTCTTGAGATATTATTTGAAAATTCTTTAATTATCCTCACCATGTTATCCATCTTGTCTTTAGAAGACCTACCTGATCCAGAGGGTCCCACTTGGTCTTTGTACTGTCTCGTTTCCCTATTTCCCATTTCAAATTTTGTTTTTAACTTACCTGATGCCATCATGTTTGAATCGATTTTCAAGGCATCATCCTGCAACTTGGTGAGGTCCACTGATCTCCTTTCCCTTAATAACAAAGAGAAATTAGGATCGAAATCCCCAACAAAAGTTACCTTCGTTGCAGGTTGGGAAGGTTTAACCTCAGTTGGAATTTTATTATACAGTTTATTAAATCTTTGGGTAAACTTGAGAACCGATTCAAAAATTTTCTTTCTCAGAGCCCCAAACTCAATTAGATAGTAGATATGGTCTTTCATTTCTCCCCATTGTTTTATAAAAGCATTTTCCAACTCATCATATGACCCTATCGATCCTGCTACTAGACCTCGGAACCAGGTTCTCACCTGTCCTTCAAAGGTTTGAACTAAGAGTATCGAATAAATATCCTCATGTTCAAAACCAAAGATGTCATCAAATTGATCAAACAAATTGATGTGTTCGACAATAGTCAAATCTCCCTCCCCAGTGAATTTGGGAATATTTTTCATATAATTTTCAGGTAGGTCATGGAGGGGAACTGGGAGAACTAGAGGGGCATATCTAGCAACTACCTTAGAAAAAAACCTAGGAGGGGAAGGTGGTCCATGGTCTCCTCCTCCTCCTCCTGCACCTTCGACACCACCTGCTCCGGCCGTAGGCATTGAAAATTAAGAGATGAAACTTGGAGATTATAAAGGGGTATTTCAAAGGGGTGTAGTAACCCTTCGGTCAGGGATGAATAGGGAAATATGGTTTTGGGAAACTAGTCATCAAGGGACATGAAACTTGAAAAATAAGGAATTGGAAATCATGGACTCATTTCTTAGGAATTATAGGGTCGAGTCAAGGTATACAGTATATTCGTTGGAGTTCTGAGAGATAGGAATCTTAACTTCGGGAAGTGAAGAAATGTCAATCGAGGCATGGAGTGAGATACATCTTTTACCTTTATATGTGAAAGGAACAATTGAGAAAGTATCAATTTTAAATTAGGGTAAGACCAATCCAGGCTCTAGGGTTTCAATTTGATTGGTGGATAGTTCTCTGCAAGAGAGTGGGGTATTTGACCTTTAAAGTAGATGCTTAGTGTTAGACTGTGTGAATTTAGGTTGATAAATCTTATTTGTTGATGAAGTGTTTTTCTTAAGGTATCATCTTGATTTAAAAAAAAAATCTAGATCGGATATAGGCGAAGTATGTTTGTCATCTGGAATATTTTTGGTGTTATTTTAGTTAAAAGCCACTTTATTAATCGTGGAGTCGCCAAGTGAAAGATGAAAGTAGCCTTATAAAGTTTTCAATCTTTGTTCACTACCAAAGAAAGAAATTATCAATGTCGTTCTTCCCAGGGAAAATAGTTTTGTTTCTTCATCCATGACAATGACGCCAAAAAGATGTTGTTCCAGAGTTTACACTTAAAGATTTAAAGTATAAATTCTAGGCATCCAAAAAGGTAAAGAGGGTTTAAAATATATAAAGAGAAAAACAGTTCTTTAGGAAAGAAGCTATGGCTGATTTCTGAGTTGTCTTTGTCTAGCTTCCAATTATTCCTAGATGCTTAAGTCCTGTTCAATGGATGCCCGTGAACGTCCAAGTTCAACCTGGGTGGTGGTTGTCTCTAGGATAGTATTAAACAAGGTTAACACGATGCTAGTTTGATCTGTGAGCCTGGGTGCTATATTAGGCTGTCTTGCAATAGGTACAGTCATGGAGGAAAGGAAATGCATTAATTTTAGATTTTTTGTTTTCCATTTAGATTATATGAGAAAAATTCCCAACTTGAATTAATAGTATAACAATTTTAAAGGTCATTTCCTATATCTGAGTTAAATTGAAAATAATGCATGAGATGAAAGAAAACATTAAGTTTTTGAACAATGTGAGGCATCAAACAGGGATTAATCTCACTTTGTAACGGAAGAAGAAAATATACAAGAAAATTTTAATGAAGCATAGAATATAATGATCTAAATAACCCACAGGTCTTGTGTTTGCTGATGGAAAATACAGAGGAAAAACTGTAAATAATCAGATAACTAAAATAGAAAATAACCACAGTATATGTTGTACTAAGTTGCAGTTAAACATTCACCAAAGATATATAAGAAATGGTGATGAAAATGAAGTAACAGAGGAACACATAACTCAGGCTTGACGGAATATGGAATCTTCGATTTGCGTTTGTAGTAATTCTTGCAAAGCAAAAAATTCTCTGCTACAATTGGCCAATAAAAATCCCTATCTAAGTCTTTTGAAATTATATTTATAGAAAGGTTCTCAAACCTAGATGGTTGGAACTTTCATTATTCATAGGTATTTAACGGTTACAAAAAATAAAGACTTGAACTGTTCCACTAATTTATTTCCTATCTTATTACATACATCGGTATAATGGGCAACGTGTATCATTTCATCATTTCTTTGAAGTACTTTCTTTTCTTTGCTCAAAACACTCGACACACCTCTTTATAAATTGTGCTACTCTTTGCGAAGGCTCTGATGCATCTTTCACTTGAAACACACACAACTTCTTCTGAATTTTCGACAACCTGTCCTTGATCCTTTTATCCTCAAATTTTACTATTTGTAACTACAAGTTTGGCTTCACCAACCATTTTTCCATTTGTGCAACATTGACTTGTATCAACTGTGAAATTTCACTTGAGCTTCATGTAAGATTTCTTTTAGGTTCATTTGATGTCTTATAACATTGATTTGTCCGAGTACTCTAGGGAAGTCGCCCTTTCCAATGTCTAGCAATTGTTTATCTAACAAATCAAAAGTCTCTTCACATTCTTGCTTTATCTGATTTGTTCAACGACAGTTAATTTAGGAGTTACTGGTACCTCCTCTTTAGCCGAAAATACGACTTTATTTGGAAAGCATCCCGAGCTGTTGTAACCTTTTGTTTTTTGAAAGCAATGTTCTCCAATGACTGACTTACATCTCGAAAATAGTTTTTAATGATCTATACTTTGGAAAATAGGCTTTGTTGTTCTGCCTTTAACTTCTAGTCCACTTCCAGTGCCTGGGCTTGGAATATCGTTATATTTACCACTTGGCTTTTAGTAAAACTCAATTTATCTTGTAACTGCTTTACTAATTCCTCTTTCTTGATGACCTTCCCTTGAATGGCTTGCATTTTCTTATACATCTCATCTAAACTAGACTTGAGTAGTTGAATCTCTTGTTTGTCAGCAGCTCTGGCTTGTTCCAGTCCACTATTTATTTCATCTCTGATATTTTTCTTTGTGTTCCTTATTTGGCTTTGCAACTGGACTATTATTTGATTCCTTTTCTTAAGCCTTCCTTTCAAGTTATCAACTGAAAAAAAATTGGTCATTGTGAAATCTCTTAAAAAACCTGCTACCTCTGTAACAAAATCCTTGTCTTCTAGATTTTGTTCGTCTAGAAGTATTCTGTGTTTTTCTACCATTGTACCTTCTTTTGGGTGCATTTCTTGTTTCACTACATCTTTCCTCTTCCTACTGAAAAAGAAGTTTGAGGAAGGTATTTATTCAATATAGATTGGGGTAAGATCACTTACATACATACATTCAATATGGGGAGTCCCAAAAGTTGACTGTAAAGTAGTCAATGCTGCAATAGGACTGCCTAACTCTGTGGGTTGTGTTCCTTATACTATTTTGGGAATATCGGCAAGAATAGTTGACGATGAAGGAGGAATTGTTTGATCTGATTTTAAAGGAGTCTCATATTTGGATGTTGTTTCAGACCCTGGATGATTTTTCCATGAGGTTTCTGATCTTTATGAAGACCCTTCATGATTCTTTGAGTTCTCCTCTGTAGTCCCTTTATCTTGAGATTTTGATTTGAAACTTGGAGGTATCTCTTCTTGTTCTGAAGGAGAGGTTATTGATTCCCCTTATTTTATTTTTGGCAACCAACTTCGTATGTTCTTCTGGAAAGAAATAAAGTTGGTCTGCAGGTCAGGGGGTAATGCCTGGAATCTGTCTAATATCTCCTCATATGCTTTGGCTCCTTTGAATATGTCGTCACAGGGGGAGTCTTCATGCTCAAACATTTTAATGTTGCATCGAGCTAGATGATTTCCCATAATCTAGTATGGGTCATTCTTTTTGAGTTCAAGATATACCATCTTAATGTATTCTAATGTTTTGGATTCCACTTTAGAATGGCCAAGATTAAGCAATGAAAACCTCGCAATTTGTACAGGAAAAAATGGCCAAAATTTCTTCTGAGCTACTTTTAACTTTGTACCAATGCCTCCTGTTATTATTTGGTATGCCACTTCTCTGCATACCAGTCTGTCAGGAATAAACTTAGGGAGATCATGGGGGGGAATTGAACAACTGAAGACTCTAACATAAGAAAAATTCTCTTCGATAAACCAATCAACAACTGTTTTGAGGTTTCCCATGATTTTCTTTGAAATTCGAGGTGGTGGGTATCCATACAATATTTGATGCACAAGTATCACTACATAGTGATAGATATCATAAAATAAATATTTTTCTTTCTCTTCCCAAAGTTGAGAGTGATAGAAATGGATGGGTTCTGAACAGGTTGAATTCTAGTTCCAATTCATCAAAGGGAAATGGGTCATAATAGATAGAGTCCATAATATATGAAGACATATAAAAATATGCAGGTTGTCCCTTTGAATTTTTCATTTGGTACTCTGCAATCTCCTTAGTTAGGTTATCTGATAAAATCTTATCCCAGTTGAAAGTGTAACCCTCGTCTACCTCGTGTATAATTGACACCCATTCCGCGAGGAAATGGATAGGGATTTTCCTCCCAAATAGTCTACATAAAATAATTGCTATGTAAACCATGTATTCATTTAACAATGTTGTGGCATAAACTCCATGGGTATCAGCTCTAAATTTTGTTGGAATTCCCCACCATTGTTTGATTATATCTGGATATGTCTGGTCAAATTCTGTACACTCCTTTCTTTGAAATTCTTCTACGAATTCGGAATTATAAATATATTTAGAAATAAGGGATAGATTATACATTACTTGAATATGTTCTGGCCTGAACGAGCTGACAATGACCTTTTGATGGTTCGTGATACTCCTGGTCTGCACATCAGTGTTTATCAGAGCCCAGTTTATCATGTCATTGCATGGCATGAGCTTCGGCCGTGTAGCTATTTTATGGATCTCGACCTCTACTATATCTTTGAGTTTGTTTTCAATCTCTTCGTTTCGAAAATCATCTAGGCAATTCTTAACCTCATGCTCTAAGATTTCAAAAATATGCATCTAGGACCAGACCGAATCTACAACATGCAGTGTGGTATCAACTATAACATTCGAATTCAGATTTGAGATTTCACCGACATCATCACTCTTTTTCTGCATTTTCCTGGGTGCCATGATACCTGTGATAAGAAGTGAGTAGTTGTTACAGAGAAGAATGTGTAAGCTTTCTCAAATACAATTTTCTAATTTACTAAAAGTGAGAAAGAAATTTGAATTAGAAACCATTATTTGCCTTTAGCCTACCTTAATTAGACTGTTCTTTCTACGGTCGATAAATTCATTTTCCTTAATGAGGAGAGTAAATCTAGAGATACGCATCTTACACTATAATATATTTCATTAATCTATAATAAGTGTTGCCAAATATCGATGATTCAAAACTGGGAGTTCGAATGAAATGTCTTTGTAAACTCCCGAAAAGAGAAAATGTGAAAGACTAATTTATATCATTAACTTTTGTTTAGATGTTAAGTTGATCATACTTAAAAACTTAATATGTTCGGGACTCTGAGATTCGGGTTTTTTTGGATGATATGTTTGACACTTCTTCGATTTCAAAAATGCGACTGATTAATCAATATATTAAGTGTGTTTTAAACCTTTAATTAATCATGATTAGAAAACTTTTCAGGACTTACAGATCGAGATTTTGAGTTGTCGCTTGAGTTCAGATTCTCGAAAAGTAAAAAAGCAAAAATCTTAAATTACCATTAAAACGTTTTTAATTATTCTTATTAACTTGGTTTAACTTTATTTTAAAAAATTTCTTCATGATTTCAGTATCGAGACTTTGGGGTTATTGTTAAATATCAAACTGCATAGATCGCAGAACCCCGAAACCCAAAACTTAAGGAGCTTTTAACATTTGACTTTCCTTTAAAACTAAGGGTCGCTCCATAATCTGTTCCGACATTTAGACCGTTGGATTGATCAGATGACCCCTTTTTTTTTCCGATGGTGATTATCCAATTACATTTTGTTCTTTTTTTTATTTAAATAAAAATGAAATTTCATTTTAGTGAAAGATTCTTTTTAGGAAAAGATATAGTTTGTTTCAACAAGAAGTGTTGGGAATAATTCCTGCCACTGGTAGAATTCGCATATAACAACAGTTATCAAAGCACCATTAAGATGGCGCCTTTCGAATTTTTTTTACGGGCGACCATGTCAGACGCCTTTGAGTTGGGACCGACTCAAGGATAGGGTCCTGGAGGGACCAAAAGTGTTCCAAGAAATGGAAGATAAAATGAAAACTATAAGAAAAAGGATCAAGGAAGCACAGGATTGACAAAAGATTTATGCCAATGCACATCGTGTCGACCATAGTTACAAAGTTGGCGATCGATTCTTCTTGTGGGTGAAACTGCATAAGAGTTCGATCAAGTTTGGAAAGGGTGCCAAACTGTCTCCTAGGTTCATGGGACCTTTCGAGATTGTGAAAAATAAGGGGCGCATGGCCTATCAACTAGCCTTTCTTGATTATTTGAGGCGTATGCATGATGTTTTTCACCTATCTATTTTGAGACTTTATATTAATGATCCTACACATGTTATTGACATGAGTTCCTTGCAGGTATCTAATGAGGGTGCACTCATGGCTGAGCCAATCCGCATCCTGGACCATCGCATTCAACAACTAGGGTGTCAAACAATAGATTAGGACACCTATAGTCCACACTCGATGACCTATTAGGACGCATATGATATGTGTCAATAGTTTCTATTTTTGTTTGATATCTAGACCTACGATATTCTGATACACTTTAATTCAACACTTACATACTCTGAAACTTCGGGACAAAGTTTAAAACAAGAGGGAGTGTATGGAACATCCCACTCTTGCGCGCACTGAGCAAACTTATTCTTTGAGGACACTTGCGTGCAAGTGATCTGGATTATTATACTATTGGTCCTTTGATTGTGATTATGAGATATTTTGGATTTGATGATATGTTATTTTGTTGTATTTGCATAAATAGGTGCTATTGACTGAGTTCTCCTGAGTGTGCAGGATTCTGGACATTGAGGATGTAGAGGCATTGATGAAACCCCTTGGACTCTGGATGGAGTCAGGGAGTGGACTGTTAGGGTTTGAATGTTGTTGATGTGACATATGTACATTTGATTAGATGTTATTATGATAGATTATTATTTTTGACATGATTCACTGATGGATGCAGGCTGATGATAGCTTTCCTACCAGACTCACATTTGGAGTAGAGGGGTCATGTACGAAAACCAAAGACATTGAGGGAGAGGTGTGGAAAAAGACCTGCCACAACCTACTAGCACTCTTGACATGAATTGAACTGTAGGCTAACAATTACCTAGTTCGAGAAGACCCACATTGTCATGAGGGAAGACTATGACAGTCTCTCATGAAGATTCTAAGGGGCGCACAACAAAGCATGGGCCTTATTCCTTAGAGGCCCTTAGTCTCCCACAAGATCACCTGGTGGAGTATTGACTCCAGGGTTAGACGTCTACCAAATTCAGTCAAGAGGCGAGTGTCACCCTTGGAGCACATAGTGCATCTTGATGGGCACATCACACAAGGAAAACAGAAAGAGGCGAGTGGCACCCTTGGAGCACGTAGTCTGTCTTAAAGGGAACATCGCAATTTTAACTAGCAAGTGAATAAACCTAGTCGACCTTAAAATGAATGATGTGATAAGTAAAGTTTAATGACTAATTTTTCCCTTCTGAATTGTCACAAAGCCTAGTGAATTAAAAACCTAGGTCTGAGTATAACTTTCTCTTATGGGAGTTGGGATACCCAGCTCAGGTAATGAGTGGTAGCTCGACCTTGCAAGGTGAGTTGGGTGATATAATTTTGTATTATTTTGTGTGTGTCCCCTTTGCAGCTTAGGGGGCTCAGGGGGCAGAAGATTACCCCTAGTGTTGGCTAGGAGGTACGAGTGAGGTCACATCGGTTGGAAAGAGAGAGATGGGCAGAGCCCGTGCTGGACAATGACTTCAGAGCTTTTTCATTTGGCTATTGTACACATGTGTATATTTGTCTTGAATGGCAATTTAAATATTGTTCATGTGCCTTCAGTAATGTACTTCTACTATGTTAAACTTTATTTTTTATTCAACATAACACTATCTAGAGATTTCATTTTTATCTTCAACAAATTATCTTGATGAGCCCGGATTTTTTTGATCAGAGAACTTAATGTCATCCCAACCTTATGCTTGTTGTATTTTGAATTGATTTTCCATGGCGAACCCAAACTCTGATTGCAATGACTTCTTTGTGTTTTCTTTTAATAATTTAATACGACAAAAAATTGTGTTTTTATCTTCTGTCCCTTAACCTTTAAGTTATTAGTCTGTGCCAGAGCAGTCGGCTAGGAGCCTAATCGACTGTCTTCATGCCGGTGTTTAAGACTGAGATTTAAATGCCCTGCTTTCCTGTTCATGGATAATAGATGAAGGATACAAATTTTCTCAACTATATATCCCTTACTTATATCTGTGTTTTTCTTTTATGATTAATCCTTGCATTCCTATGAATGAGTATCTCTGTGTTTGATTGATTCATTGTTGAATGATTAATCCTTGCATTTCTGTTAATGAGTATCTATCTGTTTGATTGATTCATTGCTGAATGATTATCACTGCGTTGAATGATTAATCCTGATTAATCTCTGAAGGATTAATCTCTAATTCCTTGGCTCCTGACGAAAAGGGGAAAAATCATTTTTCTTGGCACTTTACCCAGCATTCAAACCAAATTTTTCTTGGCATCTATCCCAACCTTCACACCACATCTTTCTTGGAGTTTTACACAACCTTTCCTCCCAGTTTTTACACAACATTCTGGTTTGTATTTTCTTCTTCCTTAGTCACAGATCTTATTGTTATTTATGCAACGATATTATATTTATTAGACAACAATATCATGTATTCAATAAACTTGTGAATGGACTACACATTTAATATATATTGATAGTGATTTTATATATTGGGTGGCTGCGAATTTAATAGATATAGACAATGATACCATTCATTTAATAGACAACTATGTCATGTGTTAATAGACATCGATTTCATGTATTAATAGACAATGATATTATTCATTTAATAGACATCTATGTCATGTGTTAATAGACAACGATTTCATGTATTGAATGGAAAACAATATCATATTTAATAGGAAACAATATCATATATACCAATGATATCATATTTAATAGACAACAATATCATATATACTAATGATATCATATTTAATAGACAACAATATCATATATACCAGCAATATCGTATTTAATACACAACAATATTTAATAGACATCAATAATTAATAGACAACGATATCATATATACCAACAATATCGTATTTAATACACAACAATATGAATAGACAACAATATCATATATACCAACGATATTATATTTAATAGACAACAATATCATATATACGAGCGATATCATATATACCAGTGATATCATATTTAATATAAGGAAATATCATATATACCAACAATATAATATTTAATAGACAACAATATCATATATACCAATGATTATCAATAGAAATTACAACAATAGTTATTAACCGACAATGATATGGTTGCTAACGACGATTACCAATAGACACAACAATAGTTATTAATCGAAAATGATTTGGTTGCTAACAATGATTATCAATAGACACAATAATAGTTATTAATCAATAGCTAGATTGTTGTTGACAACGATTCCCTTAAATTATATTGTTAGATAGTGATATGTGTTAAGATAGCGTTACCCATAAATTATTTATGTTAGTCAATCATATATTTTTAAGATAGGTTATCCCAACGATTGGGTTTTGGATATTCTTCATTTTATTCTTGTTTATAGCATTGGAGAATGGATCATGGAGTAGCTAATTGCATACATTGATGCCTTGACTTAATGAATTTTCCGGTCCAGAAATTGCACCTATATTCCTTAATATCTTATGTCAATTATGGTTAAGAAAGCACTCAAATACTACTTCCATTATATAAAGAGTCAAACAGAATATCCATGCACCTTAATTCTTAGATTTTATTCAAGTTATTTCTATTTTGCAGTCTGGGAGACCTCCTTGAAAAGTGCCTCATAAGAAGACAAGAACTCCTTCAACTAGTTGCGCAATTTAATTTGAATGATGTCACCTTGCGTCTTGTCGACTTGTTGATTGGGTGCTTCAATATAGTTTTCGTGTATTTATTGACAGATGATTCGGTCTCCTAGCATGAGGAATTTATCTTGGGTTAAAGGTATATATATTTTATGTTGTGCCATGGTTACTGTGATGCCTATCACCATGTGATGACATGATTCCTGATGAGGGGATCATTGCGAGCCCTAATGGATAGATGCGAATGATAACCTAGTCGGAGTCTTGTTCTTCCCGATGTGGGCGTATTGTTCGTTGTAATTGATGTTGGTACTTGATTTTGTAATGTATTAATGCGATTAGTTTTACACTCCGTAGAGGTTTCTAGTTACTGGTCGTCGAAGCCAATGTGTCGGGTTGTTGATGTTATCCTTTAGTTTGTAGGCGGTGTCTTGCTTGTGTCGAGCGAGTAGTCGTTTTTATTTGTCTATTCATTATCACATGGTTCATCCAGTTGCATGATGTGCTAGTATGTTGGGTCATTTTTTTCTATTCCCCAAATGCGTAAGTTGTGTTCATCATCAAGTTGTGTTGATTAATTGTTCTTGTTGATTGACTTCCTGCATAAAACAAAAAAAAAATTGCACTTGCTTTGCGTCCCATGTAGTCGTAACGACGGGGGTTATTACAGACTTGAATTCATGTGGTAGTTGGTATGCCTTGACTTTGGTGAATGTGAAAATATATTGCGGTGACCTACATGAACAAGTCTTGTGGTGTAATTAGGAAGATTTTGATGCAGTTATGGAGGTGACTTGAGGATTTTTCTAACTCTTAGATGAGGTAACTTCGTGCATTGGTGCCTTAAAAAAATTTGTTGGGTCAATTGATGACTTAAAAGTCACAATGATAGTGCCATATTTTGGATGCTTGCGGTGGTGCAAGGAAATTTTGTTCTAGGATATGGATGGAGTCAACAAAGAAGTCGACCAACAATTGTTGGGAGTTGACCTGAATGGGAAGAAAATAGACCAAGTGACTTGGGTGGTGTTCACTTTCCTTTGGTATGGGACACTGGATGAGGAAGAACATACCTTGGTGACTTGCATATGATTTTGGGACGACTTAGTGATCCAGAGTGGGTCGTTGATTGAGGTTGATAGAAGTATTGGTTTGAACTTGTATAAGGAATGAAAGTTCCTTGGGGGTTAATCTCTCTTCCTGAATCACTTTGGACATTTCATTTAGACGTTTGAGAAGTGTGGGTGTGTTGAAACTTAGGTTTTCCACCATACTTAGTTGCAATGGGAAAACGAGTTTGGCTAGAGAGTTGAACATCACAGATTTTGTGGATGTTGTTGAGGATATAAGTGGCTTAAGTTGGGTGAGTATGTAATTTCCTCGACTAAAAGGGAACAAGAACCTTCACCCAAGTCCTTAAGGAGACAAAATGGTTGGTTTCCTTGGCACCCAAGAGTCACACTAGTTGGGAAAGTGGGTGCCCTGGGCATGTAAAAATTCCAAGGTGATTTCCAAAGCATGAGGAAAAGAAAAAGGTTGGGTGCACCAAAGAGGTTTAGGCACATCGCCATGAGTGCACCGAAGGCTTGGGCACTCCAGTGTCAAGGGACACAAAGGTTGATGAGTGCGTGGGTTCATTTGGGAACATGGATCCCCGAAGGGGCACATTATTTTGTTTGGGTGTGTTGTTCCATGAAGGGGCATGATCCACCCAAAGGATTTGATGAGTTGTTAAGGTGACATTTGGAGTCCATATAAAATAACAAGGGTAAAAAACCAAGAAGGTACGAGGAAGAGAGATTGATCAACACTAATATTCCAAGGAATATTTAGAAAAGGAATTGTGCTACCTTGAGGTGATTATGTGGACAAAGTTGGGGAAACCTTCTTTGAGTTGAGTCTAGCAGTAGGTAGGGTGACTTTGGATCTTAGGGAAGTCTTGTTACAACTTTGAGTGAGGTGTGCTATGCGATAGAACTATAGGTATATATGAAGTCTTGTGACAGAGAAGAGACAAAGAGTTTGTGTTGGGCACATATCTAGTGTGTACTACAGAAGTTTTGAAAGTTGTTGTGATGGATGAATCTTGGGGTGAAAAATATGTGTACGAGTGTCTTTGTGAGGTAAGGTGAGTCTGGCGACCAAACTGTTAGTGCTCATATTGTAACTATTTCACAATAATAATAATTATCTAGGTTTTAGGCACATCTTGTGCCGCCCAGTCTATATTTGTGTGTCTCCTATTTGTTCCACAAGTGTTCTCCTCGTTTCATGGATGTATGCTTAAATAATTAAATCCTAAGACTGTTAAAAAATTGTCTAAGTATACAAGTGAGTTGCAATATAGTAGGAATGTGAATCACTTGTAGCCATGAATAGAGTATGGTTATTCTCTAGGTGAAGATGTGTAGTCCAAAAAAAATATTCTTAGTGTTTCCAAGTAGCCAAGTGAGAATCGTTTCGATGCCACACGTCCTCAGGAGGTGCACAATTGTAAGATTGGGGTAGGCATCATGTGGAGATGTGACACCATTCATAATATATAAATAAAATATTAAAAATATACTTTACCATAAAATATAAGGGAGACCTTTTGCATGACTTGAAATTGTCCCCAACCATCCTAACAAACATGTGTTATCAACCATCCTAACAAGCATTTGTTAATTTATTTTGATTTCATGGAAGATTCTATGGATTAGAAGGTATATAGTATATGTGGTCTAGATTGAGAATAGTGAAACATCACACTGAATCCCATTAATTCACTTATAGGTAAGTGTAAGAATTTTATTGTTGAAAAAGTTGCAAGCCATGCAATAGGAACGCACACTCGAAAGAACGGGTGTGTCTTCTTAGGAATGCACATGTTGGCCCTCGACCAAGTTTTGAGGAAACATTGATCAGGTTTGACCACCTTTTTGGACTTTGACAGGTTGGTTGAATATGGAGCGCCCAGGCGGAGCAAAGATCACAAGATCTCACTTGATTTGTGGACCCAACAAGGGGTTCATTAGGTTTTTGTATTAGGGTTTATGGGATGTAGGCCCATGGGTTTACCCATGACTAGGCCTCTTTTTGAATGTAAAAGTATAAATAAGTAAGAATGTAATGTAGCAAGGAGTCGATAGGTTGCAAGGCTAAGTGCAAGTAGTTTTGGGTTGCTTAGTGCAACACATTGTGTATGTAAGGATTTGTGCTTAGAAGAGGAGTTGGCTTTGTGCCTTGACCTGATTTTGGGAAGGTGGATCTGGTGCTTAGTGTGTAGATCACATGTCTGGTGCGAAATTTAGATTTGTGGCTCAATGCACATGACCAAATGAATGTAAGATATTGAAGCCTAATAAATAAGAAGAAGCAGTTGGTGGACGTAGCCCCACACTGGAGTGAACCATGTATATGATGTGTTGATGGTTTTCTTGTGCTATGATGTTTATGTTTTGAATCTACTTAATGCATTGATTGTTATGTATGATAGATAGATCTATGAATGATTAGTTCTTTATTTATGTTGAACATACTAGATCTAGCGTATGATGCTAAGTGTGATGTGGTTTTGGTCATTGTTACTACATTGATCTATATTTAGGGTTTGTTTTATGATGTGAATGAAGATGATAAAGTAATTCATGTTGTTCTTAAGTAATCTGCGTAGTAATTGTAATCATAGATCTATGTTGCATCTTGGTTACATACACCTAAGTCATGTAATCCCCCCTACCTCTACCTCAGGTGAGACTTCACCTGCTTCGCAGGTGTTGCTGAAAGGGTTGGTAGTTAGTTTTTTGTTGGTGTGTTTTTGAAGCGTTGAACCCTGGATCTGCCCCTATGCCAAGAAATGGTTCTGTTGCGAGGACCTCAAATTATGATTGTTGAGAACTTAAGTAAAGAAAAGAGAAGATTTGTGCATAGATCTATTGTTGTAGTGTGAAGTACACTACTTGACTCGCAAAATCTCTATGCTAAGAATGAAACACAATTTGAAGAAAAGAGGTAAGATCTTGAAAGAGGTAAAGACTTCTTCTTTGATAAGAGTAAGATAAGTGGCAAATTTTGTTTCGAAAGCATGAATCTAGGTATGTTTGATAGATTTTTTCCTAGTCTGAAAGCTAGGGTATTGTTAGAAGAAAGAGTTGATCTGAATAAATATGATAAAAGTAGAGAAAGATATGTTACTCCTATGCATAGAAAGAATTTTTGGACTAATAATTGGATGTAGGAATCTAGAAAGATGTTTTTCAGATTATAGGTCCAACACTGTGATCCTAGTGTGTAGTACATGAGAAGTTGGGGAACTTACATGAGAAAGAGAGGATTCACACTATGTTATAACTGTAGAAGATCGTGACATATTGCTAAGGAATTCGCTGGTGCAAGTCCTATTTGTCTTTGTTCTAAAGTTGTTGGTCATGAAGTTGAGGATTGTCCAAGAATGATTACTAAAGTAGAACAAATGAGCACGAGATAAGAGAACTATGAAGGAAGTGAAGAAAATAAGAGCATGTTATAGAATCATGAAGGGAAAGAATCAGAGAAAGTTCAGACTACATTAGTACAGTTAAAAGAAGCAAGGAATGCTTACAAAGATGTTAGTTTACTAGAGATCATGAAAGAAAAAAAAATTATAGATACAAGAATAGGAGACTTCGACATAGACTCTGTCTTGGATGAAGAAACACAACTGAATATTATGACATAAAGCACTTGGGAAATTTTGGGAAAGCCTACTATAGTTGGGAAGAATAGATTTATTCAAAGGAAAGATGATAACCTTATGTGGAAGAATTACTAATGTACATGTTGTCTTCCATGAACATTGATTGAAGAGGAATTTGGAGTCATTAGGTTTGTTGAGAACAATGCCCCTTTCCCTGTTTTGTTAGGAAAGACTTGGATTGAGAGGATCATATCAGAAGGAAATAAGAAGAAGAAGCTATAGAAAAGAAAAAGAAAGAACTAAGGGATTTAATAGCTAGAAAAGTAGATCGACTGATAGAAGAACAAGAAGTTGAGTCGAAGCAACAAAAGGCAAGAGAATTAGCTATTGAATTTGAAAGAACGCAAGAAGGTTTGAAGGACCTATCCATGCGAGAAGAAAGTACATCCATCTAGGAAGTGGTAAGGGAAGGGATATTACCTTTGAACCCTTTGAGATCACATCAACAACTTGAAGTTACTACGCTAGGAGAAGATAGGAATAAGAATGGAAACATGAATCTGGAAACAGTTAGAGAGACTCAGATCACAGGAAAAAAGGCAAGGAAGCTCAGTAAGAGGAAATCCAACTTGGAAAGACTACAGGAAGTTACAAAGAACAAATAGAATACTTCGCAGGAGGTAAGTTTGCAGGATCTGAACCTCGTCGGGACAACATAACCATGTAGAATGGAATTTTTCCTCGACGAAGCTATATGACCATTGGAGGCGCCCTGACTGTTAGAAAGATTCTCTAGAACGGCTAGGAAACACATTTATGGGTGAATATACTATGTCTGGGATGAAGAGTGGAGACTTATGAATGCCTCATAGAAGATCGAGAGCTGAGGAAACTGGAAGCGCAGCTACATGAGGCACAACAGCAGGCACTGACAGTTCAAGTGCAAATGAAGTCACTCACTATAGTCGAGAGAATGAAGAGATCACAAGACCTGCGTGCAGGCCAGTAACATATTACTGCCATCGAGGGCAGAGTAATGGAAGTCACATAGAAGATACAACCGATGAAGGAGGAAGCCTCTGCGATGTTTGAAGAGATCGAAGGAGAAGGTTCGCAACTGCACCAAGTGGTTGTGACAATGGAACAACATCTGGAAGGGCCTGTTACAGACAAAATGATCTAAGAGTTTGTTGAGCAGGAGGCTCAGGAGAAGAAACAAGTCGAGGCAATTCGAGCTAAGCACGAGGCCTTTGAAGCAATGTTGCCCAGATCTGAGTGACTCGGGATGAGTCACAGGTGAGTGTTGGGATATTTTTCTCCCTCGACCAAGTTTTGAGGAAACATTGGTTAGGTTTGACCACCTTTTTGGAATTCGACAAGCTGGTCGAAGATGGAGCACCCAGGCGGAGCTGATATCGCAGGATCTCACTTTATTTGTGGACCCAACAAGGGGTTCATTATGGTTTATGCGATGTCAACCCATAGGTTTACCCATGATTAGGCCTCTTTGTAAATGTAAAAGTATAAATCAGTAAGAATGTAATGTAGAAATGAGTCTATAGATTTCAAGGCTAAGTGAAAGTAGTTTTGGGTTGCTTAGTGCAACATACTGTGTATGTAAGGATATGTGCTTAGTAGAGGAGTTGGCTCTGTGCTTTGACCTAATTTTGGGAAGGTGGATCTGATGCTTAGTGCGCAGATCACCTGTCTGGTGTGAAGCTTGGATCTGTGGCTCAGTGCATAGGATCAGATGAATGTAAGATATTGAAGCCTAATAAAGAAGAAGAAGCAGTTGGTGGAGGTAGCCCCACACTGGGGTGAACCACGTATATCATGTGCTGATGGTTTTCTTGTGCTATGATGTTTATGTTTTGAATATTCTTAGTGCATTAATTGTTATGTATGATAGATAGATCTATTAATGGTTAGTGATTTATTTATGTTGAACATGCTAGATCTAACATATGATGCTAAGTATGATACATGTATTTGGTCATTGTTACCGTGTCGATATATCTTTAGGGTTTGTTCTGCAATGTGAATGAAGATGATAAAATAATGCATGTTTTTCTTAAGTACTTTGTGAAGTAATTGTAATCAGAGATCTATGTCCCAGCCTGGTTACAGACACCTGAGTCTTGTAACCCCCCTGTCTCTACCTTGGGTGAGACTTCGCCTACTTCGTAGGTGTTGCTGAGAGGGCTGATAGTTAGGGCTTTGTTGGTGTGTTGTTGAAGCATTGAACCCTGGGTCTGCCCCTGTGCCAACAACACACATGTTCCTAAAGCCTTAGGTTTGGAGGTGACCAAACCTCTACGAAGCATGCCACGTGTGCTTAGTGGAAAAAATAGATGCTCATTCTTAAGAATGCATGGAATTCTTAGGAATGCACACATGTTCCTACTGATATTGTTTTAAAAGAAGCCGTGAGCAAAATTTGTGGTAATTGTGCACAAACCATACTCACGTTTCTACTCTTATTTAGTGAATTGATGAGCTAGAGAGGAGCTATAGAGGGAGGATATTGTCCATGTATGTTTAATTTATCATATTTTAACTCAATTCAGTCATTTCCAATTTATTTGTTTGCTTCCATGAATCAAAATTAAAAAAAAAATTTGTAATTTTTGTATTATAATTAAAAAACCAACCTAAGTTAGATGCCATTGATTTTAAATTACAACATATATAATATAATAGAACCCCAAGACAATGTAAACCACTCAGAAAAAAACCAAGAAGATTAAAATCCCAACCCATCACAACCATCCAATGTAAACACTCACATTTAAGAGGGGTTGGATATACTAAGAACCCTTGAGGAAAAATTAAGGGACAATAGAGAGCCTAGTAGAGTCTCCTTGGCCACTTCTTTGGAAATCATTGTGAATTCCAATGCAAGTGCCCAAGGGAATTTGACCTCTATTTCTGATTATAGGGAAAGAATGTATGAGTACTACAACACTGATTTAGACAGAAACCAAGTGAATGAGCTGGGAATTTCAAAACCACAAATATTGTCTACTTTTGGTGATCCTAGAACTGAAAAAGAACTACCACTGAACAAGAAACACATCTCCATTGACTAGTGTATCCATCCCTAGATTATTCAAAATTGGATGGATAAGCGATATATGGTTTTTGATAAACCTTCCTGCAATAACAGGGAGGTGCCCTTATATATTATGAGAAAATTATGGCCTCAGTTTATTATGGGTAAGCATTTAAACTACTTTGACATAGGATAATTTCATGGGGTGGGTCTAGGGTTCGCATAGGACCGAGAGCATGCCAGGTGTGACCCTGTGTCAAGTCCTTGTCCCCCTAGGTGAAGGCCTAACCCTATGATCCACGTGGATATCGGTGGCCACCGACCTATTCCACCGGTTAGAAAAACATTCTTCCACCTTGGAAGTTTTGTTTCTAGTTTTTCGATCTTGAACTTCTAGGGCCATTTTGAGGCCCTAAACAACGTTTTTATGGCTCTCCACAGTCCAATTGTAGAAAGTGTCAGAGTTTGACGACAACATGTATAGTCCTTGGATAGAACTTTCCAATAGGCTATCGTGTGCCCCAAATGGAGATCATATACCAAAGTTACACCCCTGAGAAATTGATACACCAAACTACCCAAAACGGGGTCCACAAAATTGTTGGCTTTTCATCTTCCGGGGTTAGGGTTTTGGATTTTATTTATGATAAAAAGGCCTTTGAAGCCTCACTGTAAAATCATCTTCTTATGAATGCGAGTATCCTTCACATCTCTTTTTGGAGATAAGCTATCACCATTCTATTGAGTTTTTCACCCTGTATTTTTACAGTCTTTGTACATTTTTGCTCATTAATAGAAATTGTGTATTTATTTTTACACTCTTTGTATCTATGTGTTTATGGTTGCATCTATGATACAATTTCATTATATTATTTGATATACGAGATATCTTTGTATATATTTGTGTTATATCTTCTCTCTCACTTTGTGTCGAAAATAACATGAATTAGTGGTATAATATCTTGATCGTTTTTCAGTGCATTTCTCCAACAAGGTCTGAGCATAGAAAGTGGGGTCTCGAGCTTATCTTTGTTGAGGAAAAACATTCTTGCACGCCCAAGAAACCCTCCATGGCAGAAAAAAAGAAAAATGATGCAAAAAAAGATTCTATCAATCTGTTGCTTGAGGAGGCTCTCATGCGATAGAGGGACGAAATGATGGAGAATTTTTCCCACGTCCTTCAATGCTTGTCGATAACAACAGGAGATTCTTTATCAAGCGACCACTTTGGAGGAATCTCTCCTTTCAAGGTACAAATTAATTTTGGTATTCCCATATTTGAAGGTGAGATAGATGTGAATGTCATAGACAAATGGTTAAATCTGCTAGAAAATTAATTTTCTATTCACAATTTTTCCGACAGGGAAAATATCACCTTCATGCTCCTTAAGGCTCTGCCCCATGTCAAACATTGGTGGCAAAATTACTGGGATTAAAGTTCCACAGAGAAATCTTGAAAATATAGGTGTGATCCCTTGTTCCTTGATCACATCCTTGTTCTTAGAGAATTCATCATTAGTAATGTTTGAATAAAATTTTATTTAAGCACTTCATACATGTTTTTTTTCTTCAAATGTAAGATTACTTAGTAAAATGTTATATTAGTAGAGAAAATAAAAGTGTTTGGTTCTTTCAATATTTTCTAAATGGAGTGAGATCAACCTTTTGTTATGATTTCCTTGTAATTTCTAATGAATACAAGAAGCATCACTTATAATAGACCTAACCAACCCTAATGATCAATCAATGGTCGGGATGGTACGGGACATAAAAGTTTCCTTCCCCAACTCAACAACTAACTTTAAAAACAATTGTGAATTCCCCTTCTCTTGAACAAGACAAAAACAAGACTAAAACTAAAATCCTTTTTCCATATCAATCTTTCTACTTGAATTCTC